>OX439128.1:7240128-7325128 GCA_949318235.1 Ecdyonurus torrentis | reverse complement strand
TTATTTAAATTTTTACACTAGTTTTAACAGCATGATAATAATAAATATCATATAATAACCTGTTTTATATTATTTACCTATTCAAAATTAAAAAATTCAAAATTCCAAAAAAAAAAATCTCTCATTTCTTTCTCCTACAAGCAGTATACAAATATTTACAAATACATACATCTGCCAAGGTTCACATCTACAAAACATAGACATTTAGAAACAATCGTCAAACTTAAATACAAAAAAAAAATGCTATTTTTAAAACCAGCACTTTATATAGAAACAATATTATTTATTTATACATATATAATGATAAATAAAAGTATTCAAATTTTTTAATACGATGTTTACATGTTTTTTTTTTTTTTTTTTTTTTTTTTTACTTATTATGTTTAAAATTTATAAATTCAAAATAAAAATACATTAAAAACTAAAATATTAACTGTGGGCTCACTCTAGGGCCCCGACTATATTAATAATGATCTGTTTTTATTCATATTTTTTCTACGTACATAAAAATGCAATTTGTAAAATACGGTACATACTACATACAGTACACACTTACCATATATCATGGACATATAAAATTAAATTCAAAGTATATAAAAAATAATTAAACAGTTAACAACGAATTCATCATAATAATTCAAAATAATTGCGAAACTTTGAAACAAAAATCTGCTTTCTACCATGCTTATATTGATTGTTTGAATACTATAAAAAGGGTTACAGAATTTTTCCCTTGTATTCTTTAGTTGTGTTGTGGGTAGTTTTTTTATAGTTTGGTTTGCTAATTAACTATATTAAGACAAAAATATGATAAAAATCACTTTCTATACACTACATAAACAGAAATATTTGGCATTGATGAAACTGTGTTTGAAGGTCGCCATGTGATCGCTAATTGCTTCATTGTGTTGCGAACATAATGTAGTTCAGTCAGTTCCGTGACTTGAGATCGAGTGAAGTCGGTGACGTGACCTCTGACCTCAGTGTGTTGAACTCTCGTAACTCAGCTCCGAGTTTCAAGCATTCAAGTCTCCGTACTGAAATTTTATTAATAAATTAGGAGCAGGTGTACACATGGATAAAAATAAATACACAATAATTTTTCTACAACGAATTCAGTCACATATGTATCAATAAAAATTCTATATAACTACTGTATACTGTATATACTATATACCATATCATATCGTTAATACTTATAATTGACATATGATATGGAATCAGGAATCACATAGCATACAACAAAAAATAAAACAATTTTTATTTATTATAATATATTCAAAAGCATGAATATATATACACAACTACACAACTCATCGGCATTCACCCTTGGCAGACCAGAGAAACTATATTAGGTACAATCAAATCAATCATGTACAATATCTCTTGAATATTTCAGGTTCAGAATCTGACTAAAATACGTACTTGTTTGAAACGTTATACAATACTGTATTATTATACAAGTAGTACGTAGCACAGAGTAAAAATATTTATTTTACTATCTCAGTACCAGTATGAACGTGTTGTTAACTTGAATGCAATATTATATGATTTTTAGTAACACATTAAATTTTACACTTGATTTTTTTAGTATAATGAATACACCTTTAAAATATGATTCTATTCTTTGTAGCAAGAATAAGAAGAAATACAATTCTCTTCATCCCGTGAATGTGGTTCTTCGCACGATCTACGTGTTTTGTACTCACAGATATGAAAAATAACTTCTTCTTTTTATGTATATATTTTTTGACAAGCAAGCAAGTGGTCCCATGTTAACAAAGATATAAAAATCATGAGTATTTAAAAAAATTATTACCTCAATTTTTATTGAGCTATTAATACAATGAAAAAAAAATGTCATTAAGTAAAACTGGCATTTTAAAATTACATGCCTGCATACGAGGCTTGAACGTGACCTGGCTATGGTTGATTGTAAACTGGTTTATTGTAAAATTGCCGCGAGAACACAACACAAAATAATGATATTAATAATATTGTAAAAATGACTTATTAACACTTAAATAACAATGAACATAAAATAATTTTAATTTTTATGCTAATTTAACTTAATAGCAAATAAACGGAGAAAATCGATTGAGGTCATGAAAATTATAACACACTTATACAGAAACATAATGCAATAATACATTATCAATTTTTTTTTAATAATATTTTTTAAATTGTTTAAAACTTTTTTCCTTGTGTGACAATAATAAATCTCCGTGTAGTTGCCTTCAGTTTCAAAGAGAATGTCTCTCTCTCTCTCTCTCTCTCTCTCTCTCTCTCTCTCTCTCTCTCTCTCTCTCTCTCTCTCTCTCTCTCTCTCTCTCTCTCTCTCTCTCTCTCTCTCTCTCTCTCGTGATTTTATCTATACATATCCAATCTAACCGACTCATGATTTGAGAGGAGTTGCACACCATTGATTATGTTTTATTTTAATTCGGAGTTATTTTACTAAAGTTAAGAATTTCTCATCAACTGTCCGATGACAGATGCAGGTTTCTGTGGTTCTCTTCGTCAATCCAGGTGAATACTGGGGATTTTTAGGCCACAGTCTACAATCCCTGTTACTTAGTTCTATCTTTCTCCTAAAAGATCCTTTCATCCTCTACTGGATAATTAAGTCAGTGCCAAAACTGTATTTGGGCGAACATCCTACACGATGACTTATCCTTCCACCCATAGGTGTCAATGCGTGTCACTGTTTACAATCGAATTGAGTGATTAGCAGGTTAAATATACGGTCAATTATTGAAACAAAAACAATTAAGGAAAATAAATTTTATGTAGTATAACCCTTTCGTGATTGGTAGGATATATGGTGTCCCAAAAATTAAAATTTATTTGAAATTTCTAGAAAAAATCAAGTTTTTATTATTATTATTATATTTGTATGTCTTCTCTAGTTCACTGGGACAATAGGTGTCCGATACATATTTTTATTTTTTTTATATATAAATATTTTTTTTTGCCGTAGCAGCACCATTAGACATAATGCTGTCCCATCATAAAGTTGTGCAAACAACACAATTTTTTTTTCGTTCTTAGAAAACACAATGAAAGTAGATGTAATGATGTCTAATTAATTTCACCCCTGCAGGATTAAAAAAAATAATAATTGAAAAAAAATAGTAATAAAAACTCGCGTCACTTGATATAGTATCATAATTAGAAGTGTTTGAAGGTACCTTTTTATATAATGTTTAGAAAAAAAAAAGAAGTAATCATATGTGTGAGGCAAAACTTTTTATTGTTGCACTAAATATTCATCTCATTTTGAAAGTGGTTTGTTATGAAGTATTTGTTAATTAACCATGAATCTAATAAGTAATAACTAATATCATTGGTCTATAATATAGTTTTTTTATATAAATTTTAGAGATCAAATGATATAATTAATAATCCTTATAGTTGAATGAAGAGAGTAGGCTGTTTTGTAAAAGTGTACCCTAAGACTATTGATATTAATGATATATTGGTGTCATGATATGATATGTTAAGAGGAGTAATAATTCTAGACTTCCGTACAGTAATTTAATTTTTTGATTATTGCAAAGAGTTAAGTATATAAGAGTGGACAAGACCATTGTCAAGCCTAAGTCTCGGAGAATCACCTCCTTGTATTAAAATATTTAATGCCTTATTCTGGTAGAGTCTAATTTTTTAATAATTAACTCTCTTTTTTTAATATAAAAAAAAATAATATAATTTTGAAAAAGGAAATTTTACATATCCTAATAACTTAAGACAGCATGTCATAAGTATTAGAACAACATTTTGATTTCTTTCTCTTTATAACTTTAGAAAATTACTAAAATTATTTATATAGTGCTCTGAAAAATCTAAAAAAATATAGAATACATCAATGAAAATTTGAGCTCTTTCGGAAACTATAATAAAAATAATCTTATAGGACCTAATTATACGTATATGATAAATATATCATCAACGATTAAGTGTTTTACAAGGTCTTCTATTATTTAATACAAACAAATACCCAATTTCAATAAATTATTAACATGATGATCAATATTATAAAATTGATATTGCATATTAAAAAAAATTAATAACATCGAGAAAAACAAACCTCCAGTTCAGAAAACCATGACAGTGCTATAGCGATTATGTAACGCTATAGTTGTGTTGTATTATATTACACTGTGTTAACTGATTTATATTGTATAATATTTATCATTTGGTATTTATTGATTATTTTTGTTTGTAAATGGATTGCACGTTACTTGGCCGTGGATTGCCATATATGGAACTGTTGTATCATATACAAACGAGGTCCAAGGCCTTTCTTGACTCAGCTTTGATTCAAAAGTCAACTCGCTAAAGGGAGAAAGAGCGAAAAAAAAAATAATCATGCCATACTCATTTTTAAACTTGCATTTAATTATAAAGTTATTATAACACAAAAATATTGTGTTTTTTTAACCTCCATTTGTGAGTACAAATATTACCTTATCAAGGTTGTATTAAGGGAAGGTCCAATATCTTTACATTTTCATCGTCTATTTAGGTCTCAAGTTTTTTTTTTTTTTTTTTTTTTAATGGTTTGTTCTGTTATTTTTCATTAAATAATTTAAAAAAAAAATTAAATATTTAAAAACAGTTTTATCATTTTAATGTATACATTAAAATGATAAAACTGTTTTTAAATATTTAATTTTTTTTTAATTATTTAATGAAAAATAACAGAACAAACAATTAAAAAAAAAAACAAAAAAAAACTTGAGACCTAAATAGACGATGAAAATGTAAAGATATTGGACCTTCCCTTAATACAACCTTGATAAGGTAATATTTGTACTCACAAATGGAGGTTAAAAAAACACAATATTTTTGTGTTATAATAACTTTATAATTAAATGCAAGTTTAAAATATTTTATATATAAAGTTTATATATAAAGTGATATTTTGCTCATTCTTATACAGTACATGTCATTAGTATTGGCAGGCGATTGTTATCACCTTTTTTTTTTTTTTTTGCACCTTATTTTAATTGCTCCAAAGTGCCTAAATTAATGAAAAATTAAGCTCTTTCAAAAAATGTTATGTATTTATATATATTTTTATTTTTTTAATCTTGGGACCTAATAGTCATATCAAAATTTGATATATCATTATTTTATCAGATACCACTGATATTGTTATAGGTGACAACTGAAATATAATGAAAAATGTTGATAGAATAAAATTGAATTTCATGGAGCATAACATATCAGATAATTAGTATGATTCCAAATTTTACGTGGCTATACGTCATAATTTTAGATATTTGATTTTCTCCTACTGTTAATCCAAAGTACCAATGAACAAGAAAAAATCAGGTACATCAGACGATCACTTTACTCGATCGATCGCTGTTACTTACTCCTTCCCTCAAATAAACCAGAAATGAAGTTTGAATACGTGGAACATCTGCCGTGTTAAATCAAACTTGTAGCAAATCTTACTTGACTTGACAAATGCAAAGTAAAAAATAAATAATAATAAAAAAAAAATGGGCGGATTTACGTGTTATAGTGCATTTATTTACAGTAAATTGTAACAGTTTTTTTTTATATATTATTAATATTAAAAATTTGAGACAGGAAAAAAAAAAGTAAAAATATTCATAAAACGAAATAAATTAATATGTTCAAATTTAAATTATTCACGTTTCCATATTTAGTTATGATATTAATATGGAGTAAATTACTTAAAATTATGAATATTTAGTTTTTTACGTAATCTTTTTTAAATTTAAATGTAAAAAGTGTTACGTGTTTTATATTATATTACTATCTATATATATGTTCAAGGAGAAATCTTGGTTTGCAGTTTAGTTCTTTCAGCAGCGTGTATGCAGTTTTGTATTACTATTGCATTTTTGTTGTCAATTTTTAAATAATAAGAAAACTAAAATTATGAAATAAAAATCGTTGATCGTTTACTTACAAACTCTAAGGGCGAGCCACAAGTGACTTATTATTTCTATGTCTTCGGTTTCGGAGATGTCTAGACGCCAATACGCACTGCTCGCAAATGACTTTGTCACGACCAGGCTATGACTCTTGGCGTTAACTTACTGCGGATGCTTAGCTTTAGTCAAAGTGCAATTATTGCTCCAAATCTACTAAATTGCACGAGCTCCGCACACAGTTAATGACCCACCCTAACATGGGCATGTGAGACTAATTTTCACCAACGCACTCTGGGTGCAAACGCACTTTAGTACGCATCTCTAATACTTGTGCATCGACTGTGCACTCGCAATATTGCAGCCATTAGCTTATTTATTTATTTATTTATTTATTTATTTATTTATTTATTTATTTATTTATTTATTTATTTATTTATTTATTTATTTATTTATTTATTTATTTATTTATTTATTTATTTATTTATTTATTTATTTATTTATTTATTTATTTATTTATTTATATTTATTTATTTGTTCATTTATTTTTATTTATTTATTTATTCATCTTTTTTATATATTCATTTATAATGTATAAATAACAAAACGCTGACTTATGTATTAAAGTAATTGTATAGGTACTTTATTATTTTTCAAACTATAATAAATAATACGTATACGTGAAGTTTATTTCAGTTTATTAACTTCATTTACATTTTGCCTTCTATATATATGCAAACACTGTTGTCCCATCTGTTAAAATGTCACAGAAATTCGCGTATTTTTTTTTACAAATTTCAAGCAGACAATTTTTTGTTTGATATTAAAAAATTGAAAGTTGAAATAGTTTTTTGTGAGGTGCAAAAGTGTCGCTGTGAAGCTGTCTTGCAGAGACATCTTGCCGCAGTGAAAGTTCGGAACTCTTTGTGTGCCAGCTCACAGTTTCAACAACTAATCAAAAATTCATTCAACCATTTAAAAATAAAGTTGCAACATAATTTCTCTTACATGGTGATGTACTCAATAATCAAAGTTTGAAAAAAAAAAATAAAAAAAGGTTAAGGTTAAAAATAAATTTAAGGAGACGGATCAGTAATGACGATCAGCTGATTAAAAAGGTGATTGTTAACTAGGTTTGATATTTTTGCGTAAATTTAATTTTATTTATAATTTTGTTCATATATATAAATAATGATCAACCCTGAAATTTGTATCAGGGTTAGTTGACAATGTAAGCTCTAAAAACGCTAAAAAAAATTTATTGCACGATTTAATGATCAAAATATTGAATTTGGACCTCTCGCCCTAACTGACAATGTATTTTAATTTAATCCCGTTGCATTTCATTGCGCTCATTTCAGATGTTTTTAGTTTGCAACTCACGTGAAATCTCCATTAATTTTGTCATTTTTCCTGCCACTTTCTTGTATAGCACAGAGAGTTACATAATTGTTTTCCTCTGAAATGTCATTCGTAAGTTTATTTACGTAGAAGTAACGAATGTTTTAGTTCTTATTTCTCGTTGAACTTTTCAAGAATGGAAACTTGTCTTTAAAGATGTGACTTCGATATGAAAAAATCCTTGAGTTTATGCATAAGTAGCTATAAGAATAAAAAAAGTATTATATGAATTATTGTATTAATTAATTATCATTCTGTGGATTTTTTTTTTTTTTTTTTTTTTTTCTTCTTCTTCTTCTTTTTCTTTGTAGAAGATTGGTGATGCAAAAGGACACAGAAAAATTCCAAGACTGGTATTATTATTATCATTTACTGAAAAAATAGAAATAGGAAGTTTAATTTAATATCTAACCTGTAATAATTAATTGATAACTTAAGAAAAGTAAATAAAATGAAGTATAATTTACAGTGCAAATTCTGGTGTGTGTGTTTTTATAACTTTAATGTTTATTGGACTACAATTTTAGTAAAAAAATTATTTATTCAGATTACTTTAAAGAAATAGAATCTCCTACATTGACTTTTGGAACGAATACTTAAAAATATATTTGTACTGTACATATAATAGATCATTGCTATAAATTTGCTGCAATTTTGAACACTATGTTTTTAAACTTTCAAACCCCTGAACTAAAAAAGAGGAAGAAAAAAGTCTGTCTTGCAATTTTATGGAAATTCTGACATTCTTTTTGTTAATCATTACGATAAATAATTTAACAAATAAATTTTATGAAGGCTGTAAGTTGGTAGTAATAAGATTTGAAGTAAGACATAAAAAAAGTTATCTATTATTGAGACTATCTTGACAGCTTTGCCTTTCAGTTAGTTAGTTTATGTTGCCAAAAATATGTTCAATAATATTTCATGTAAGTAATTAACATTCATTTCACGTAATTATTATTTGTTATATGTCTTAATGAAATAATCAATTTTCAAATAAAGTTTTGCAACTCACACAGTGGGAAGTATGTATTTTAAGTTGATAGTAGTTTATACATTCATGTTTTGATTTATAGTGACGTGTATGTTCTCTCTCTCTCTCTCTCTCTCTCTCTCTCTCTCTCTCTCTCTCTCTCTCTCTCTCTCTCTCTCTCTCTCTCTCTCTCTCTCTCTCTCTCTCTCTCTCTCTTGCTATATACTTATATTTATGCAATCTTAACGAGAGTAAAAAGTAATTTCTGACCATCTGTTGAGTATAGCAAGATCAATAACAATTATGATTAGTCAGTTTGTTTCCAACTTCGTGAAGTAAGTTTACTTGTGTAAGGAAAATATTAGCTCTGGTGATCGCAAGTAAAGTTATACAAAATCTTCAGGTTCACGGACAGAAAAAAAAAAATGTAAATTTTGGCAAAGATCTTGATTAGTTAGAAATCCATGTAAATAATAATTTTAATTATTTTCTTTATTTGTCATTCAATAATTTATGTACAGCACAAGCAATAACAAGAGCTGTAATTCATAATTATAGTAATTAGGAATATACATGCTTTTTCTGTAATGTTTTGCTCATTTTCAGCAACATTTGTTTATTAAAGAACATAGTTTATGCTATATAATATAGAATAAATATTATTTTGATGAAAATAATCATTTATGAATTTATAATCTTAATAGCATGTATGCTATATTTATGACATAAATGCAGCATAAGTTACGTATGTAATTTCTTCTTTCTGTGTTTATAATTTGGCATGAAATTACTTTAGCATTTTTTTTTTAAGTGGATATGTTTTTCTGTACACTTTGTTTTGAGAATCAACGTTATTGCATTTATAACACATTTGACCACATGGTTTTCTTTGCTCAGATTTTTAATTTAAAATTTTAGTACCTGATGACAATCTTTCATCTCATCTTACATACAGTAGCTTAAATAATAATTACGTAAAACATAATTAATAGATAATGATAATTAACAAAATGCCGTCATTGCCGAAGAAATTTCCTCATTAAAATAAAATTTATATGTCCCTCTATACACAAATCAAACTTTTAATTGCAGGAGTTCAATGGCAGAGCGCAGTAGCCAATCAGTAAGAGTGGTTATAACATTTGAGATTTGTAAGTGTTTAAAAGATGAAACGATTTTGCTATTAGTTTGCAAGTAAATTTTGATCTCGGCTCTCACTGTATAAGGCTTGGAATTAACATAAGAATTTGTCGTTCTCCAGCAGCTGTATATCTTCCACCAAATGTATTATTTCTTATTTCAAACTAAAAAGCAACAAAAGTAGTTACTTGTTTATGAAGGCCGGTGAGAGTTGGTAAAAACACGAGGCAAGAATACCAATGCTTTTTTTTTTGTATTTATTTATTTTTTTTCCCCTCAATAAAATTATTTTTATTTTTAATAAAATATTATCTTGCATATTTCGTGACGTCATATAAAGACGCACCAGATGTACAATCTATTGAAATTTATTTTTTTAACAAAAATCTTATTGAGACAAACCGCTACATGGCGAAAATAAATCAAGTATATGCTGCATTTATGTCATTAGCATAAATGTTGCTAAAATAATAGTACTGTATAAAACATAATATTATATAGTTACGCTACTTAACATTATGCAATATGTTGTAGCAAGAATCAATTTTGCTGATAATAACAAGCATAAATATTACGTATTTATATTTGTCCGTGTATTTTTGGCCCTCAAGAAGAATGACATTAACGACGTAACGTATTGTTTTTAATTAAAGTTTTAAAGTATTGTTGTTTTATAAGAACTGAGAATGTTGTTTTATAATCCAGTTTTGAATGCAGGAAACAGTTTCAGTAACTCGATTTGTGTAGTTCTTTGGCATCGGCCAGCCATGGAGAAAAACTAACTATGCAACGTGATAAGAAATAATAAGATGCGATGTATTGCACCAGACAGTTGATAGTAATATAAAAATTACAAAAAAGCCTTAGCATAATTATATCATATATTACTACTATACAAATTATAACTAAAACTAAAATGGAAAAGAATGGTATAAGTAAAAATAATAACAATTAAGATTTAAACAACATACAAAAATAATACACGCATATACGCAGTATACACATTTTTTTTTTAATATATTTATACTATGTATAGAACTTATCAGTAAAATAAAAGTTGCCTAAATAAGAGCCCATAGTATGCATTAGCTGTGAATTAGCACATCAATATCATCAATATTAGATTTGAGATAAAAAAAAAATGCATACGAAGTATAAAATGTTTAAATTTTATATTTTTTTTAAAGGTTTCTAAATAAATAATGCGTGATTTCAGTGTATTTTTCATACGACTTTCCTTAAAGTTGGTATAACAACTATAATATAAAGTCCATCTGCATGGTTTTCATCTAAGATATAGAAATTTTTAACAGATCATTACTTTGTTTATTAGTTGGTAGGTTGATTTATTGATCGTTTGTTTCTTCTTTATGAATTTGTTTATTATTAATGCTCGTTTTTGTACTAATAATTTTTTTGCAACAAATCCCAGTGACATGTGACTATTTTTATTAATATTTTCGTATACAATAAGTTATACTGTATAGATTGTATTTCCAGGTGAAGCTATTATTTTGAACGTATTCTATGTAGACTTATAATGTATAGAAACTTTGAAGTAAAGTACTGTTCGCAATGTACTACGTAGTATAATATTACACTGGATGACAAAGGAAATCTAAATGCATATAAACTATAGCAATATAATATAATCCACAATCTAGATCTGATTTTACTTATACTCTCTCAACAAGTGTCCGTATTTGGCAAAACTTTACAAAGACCTGTTTATCCCAATGTGGCGAGAATGTAAAGAGAAGAGGAATTTGAAGCAGGTCACATCGCAGTGGAGTGGCAGCCAGCTATTATGAACTTTTTGTTTAGAACAAAGTGCATCGTCGCTCTACTGCTTTGCGGTGCAACCTCATGAATCAAAATTAATTAATAAGCCACGAGGGGGTGTCAAATAAATTGTTAATCAGGATATTGATGTTTCCGATTTCTACTGTGGTAAATTAATAGAAATGTCCCTAAAAGAACTTTACATTTGAGAAATCAATCAATCTTTATTTAATATGAACCAACATTTAAAAAAGATTTCTATATTCATGTTTTCTGCATAGATTATTTTTGCACTCTACAGTACAATGATCATGCATCATTTACTTTTTCTTTGAATAGTATAAATAGCGGCATAAAGAAAGAAAATATGTTTAAGAATAAGAATATTTATTGCCCTAAGCAGATTATATATAGTAACATAGAGTTATACAACAAACGTTCGCCTCGTTAATATTATTTGCATTAATATGTAATATAATGATAATTAATTAATAATATGCAAGCTTATTTTACACTAATTTACAGTGATATGTATTCTCTGTTTGTTTCTCTCTCTCTCTCTCTCTGTCTCTCTATCTATCTTTCTCCATAGCTCTCGTTTATTATTATTATTATATTTTTATAATAAAGAATATTGTACCAATTACGTATTTAGGTAACTTATAACAATTACATGCTCCTTTTTGTATGAAAACAATTCAACAAATAGATATAAGTGGATGTCCTCGTCAAACCGATAGAACCAATTTGTTGTTTACTTTGTATACATAAAGTCAGCACCAAGCATGCACATTGCAGTAATACACACCTTCATTTTGCTACCAGAGCTCATTAATTGCGATGAAAAGTAATAATAAAGTCAATATAAGGCACGAGATTGATGTAATTGTACCAGATATACATCGATATACAGCAGTTTAATTTGTATGTAAACAGGTTGACTTGTGTTCTTTTATTCATGGCATGTCTCATAATCAATCAAAGTAAAAGTATTTTCATTTCAGGGAGTGGTGTGTATATCAATGTACAAAAAATCTTAAAAATATATATGTATATATATATTTTTTTTTGCATATTATATAATGTTTGATTTATATAAAAAGTTGAATTATCTGTGAGCTAACGGAGCCTTAAGCCCACTTCACACAGAACAATATTTTCAATGACAATAAAATTGATTGCATACAACCTCCATAACAACTTTTAAATTTCATTCAGTTAAATTTATTGACAGTAAAAAATTGCTTCTTGTGAACAGGCCTGCACGGAGATTTCACTTTCTCTGTAAAGATAATGTAGAATGGTGGTCAATATTTTGGCAGGAAATAAATCGTCCTCGAGATGTTGAAATTCATTTTCAACTCTTTGATGCGAGCGTTGTTTTCTAAATACAAATTAAATTATTCTTCCAATTAACAAGCATGATCTATTGATGAATTTTAATTACAGTAAAATAAAATATTCACATGCCATATGAGAACACGTTTTGAAGTCAAATATCTGGCCTAACTGCCTGCAAGGTGTCGAGGCCTCAACAAGATAAAAATGACATGGAGAAAAGTCAGCGTACTTTGTTCTTATAAGATATTTATTAATTCAATAAACAGAAATATGTTCCATTGTTCTCGCAGTAAAAACAACATGAGTTGAAAATCACTATCAATCAACAATTAAAACTCGCTCCCCGATTGTTTGTTGTTGGAACGCCTATTTAATTGTGATTTCGCGGCGTCGTTTTATGTTTAGTCCGCTAGATCCGCGCGCGACCATAAATTAAGATACAGAAGTAACAGAGACTGTGTGAACATCTTGAATATACAATATAAATATTAATAATAGTTCGAGAGAGAGAGAGAGAGAGAGAGAGAGAGAGAGAGAGAGAGAGAGAGAGAGAGAGAGAGAGAGAGAGAGAGAGAGAGAGAGAGAGAGAGAGAGAGAGAGAGAGAGAGAGAGAGAGAGAGAGAAGAAAAAGAAAGAAAATGTCGTTCTATAAAAATACTTTTAATTTACAAAATCAAGAATTTGCAATGTGACTGCGCGTGTTTTGATAAATTACTTTCAGGAGAACATAAATTAATTTTCTGTGATCTGCGCGATACTATCTTTAGCAATGGCGCACGTGTTTTAATGAAGATTTATTACTCGCTATTTTTGAATAGTTTGACTTTTTTTCTTCATATTAATACGAATATTTTAAATCAGAATGTAATTAATAATCTCTCTCTCATTTACTTACGTCCTTAGATAATTAATTAGAACTTTAAAAAAATCCAGTTTCTCCAATACCTGCTACCTATTTACTCTCTTCGTGCAAGATAACATAGGCACTGATTTCATTGCAAATTTCTAAGACTATTATATGGGGGGGGGGGGGGGGATAGAATACAAAAATTGTGTTTTTTTATAGTATAGTAACCTAGTCTAGTTAGATTTTTCAGGCTACAGAACGCAACATTCAACACTTATTGTTGATTGTTGCAGTGGTTTTCTCCACTGCCTTTTTAATTATATTTTTGAGCAATTACATCAATGTTTTGTGACTTTGACTATATATGTCTGTATATTTTTCTTGCTCAATAAATCTATATTATTATTATTAAATGCTAAGAACGTGGTCCCGCAATGCTAAAAAATATTAAATTAAAAATAAGGGGTTCCTTGACGTTTCCCTTATCACCTGTGATTGGCTAGCGTGCTCCACCGGCAAGACCCATTGCAGTTCAAGTGCAAAAATTTCTACAAGTTTGTTGTTAAATTTTGTATGCATTTATGCATTGTTACTAGTACATTGCAATTGCAGTACAGACAAAAATCAATATCCTTTGCTGATCAATGGCAAAAGGCACTATAATAAATAAACATGACAATTAAGAACACGAAAATTAAATGAAAAATATTGAAAATTACAGTATATATTTTTGTTTTAAAGTAATGTGAATGCGTACATATAAAATACAACGTTTTAATTTTAGATGTAATACATTAAATAGAAATAAAAATAATAAATTTAATAACCCTATCATAATAAATTTTAACAATACTATAAATGGTAAAAACACAAAAAAAGGCAATAGATTTTAACACGTCAAGTAGGCTATGTATATTTTTGTGTGAAGTAGTGACTACATGTTAAAATTAAAACAACAAAATATTTTGAACATACAAACGGGCCCCCTGAGGTGACATTTGGCCGCGACCTGGGCAAGCAAGAGTGCTGACCGAGCACTATGCACGACTCAGCCCAGGAGTCTTCGACTTTCTCACTGCATGGGGCTTGCGAAATACTTACTAATATATTATGCATTAATATCATCCCTGCTTGATCTTGATTTGCTACATCTCTCCCCCCCCCCCCCCCCAATCACCAATGTTCTCAATTACATCCAAAAATATTGCACTATCTATTGTATCTTGGTTCCTTATAATAAGACCATATTATGTATATTTATAGAACCTCAAAACTATCCCTGCTGAAGCCTGATCTACATGTTATTAAATCAACATTGTCATAGTGGCACCTGCGTATATTTTCTAAGTCTGGGTATGTACCTATTTTTAATCCACCTTCCAAAGCTCTACTATAAAAGAGCGTAATTCTATAACTTAACTTCTAAAAGAATAATCACCAATAATTTTTTTTTTTTTTTTTTTTTTTTTTTTTTACTGATCATGCTTTTGACCCTGAAATTCTTACTGTTAAAACTGTCCCGAATTAAAAAACTTTAACATGAAGTAACTTTCTATTTCTTTATTGTCACTATATTTGTGTGCTTTTTTTTTTAATATTATTTTTTGTCAGAATGGCTCTTTAAGTTAAAATATTTTGAATGTAGGGTATTTATAAGTAATGATTGATTAATGCTTATTATTTAATTCACATTACCAATAATCTTATTTCACGCAACTTCACGGGTGTTAAAGAATAACGCTCCGAAATCTGCTTAAACTGTAATTTATTATTTGATAGAAAAAATGAGCACTCACACACGTCGAGATATAATATATTATAATATACTTACATTAGACATTTATTAACTTTAGGATACAGCTTTTTATAGCTATCAAAATTTACCTTCTGTGTTCAAAGTTTAATGGTTCGCTATTTCTATTAAACATTAACACGTTTATCTCTGGAAAAAAAATGTTATGGGTAATTTGCATTAGCCATTTAACCCCTGTGTTTACAAAATAGAAAGGGGTAAGTGAATTCTTAATGAATCGTACGAACAAAAATAAGCATGTAAAAATTATACAAGCTCAATTTCAGCAACGTTTATTTATAACAGGATAATTTATAGAAACGACAATTTTAAACAGCATAACATTTACGATGCACAGCATAATTATGAACACAAGTTTCTATTTAGCAATATTTACCATGCTATATTGAATAGTTATTAGTATTACTCAGTGTAGCATAATATGAATTTTTTTTTTCCACGTAGGTAAATCAATTTTTAACCTTATCTTTATTTTCAAATTTGTTTTCTTAATTATTCCAATGTTGCAACTCAATTCATGTTTACTATTATCATACTATACAAGTTTTTGTGAACTGATGGGTTTAAATTTAAATATCTTTGTAAATCTACTTGTATTTTGTATTCAAAATCACCTGAAGGGACATAAATTAATAAAAAATAATAATCTAATAACCGAAAACTTGAAATTTATTCTCCAAATACTTCCAAGATTAAAATCTGATAAAAAATAATAATTTGAAAACTATTTATTACTTTATTTTAAGATTTATGTTACAAAAAAATTGTCATTAAATTGAGTAGAATTCTCGTTATTACTCATGGCAGAGAGTGATTGTATTGTTAGCCTGGGGCAAAGTGTACCTGTCTAGTGTCGAATTTTACAGGTCGAGGTGTCTCTTTACATTTCTCCTTCGATATTTACATAAAGTAATACATCAAGTTACGCCGCGGTAAATAATCTCTGCATGACGTTATCAATTATGCAGATTAAATCATTTTTAATTTTTTAACTAAAAAAAAAAAAAAAAAAACTAGGTTAAATCATGTCAAAGCTAAGCTTATATCAAATTGTGAATATTTTATTTAGCAACAATTTGTCATACATGGACAAAATTTAATAAACCATGTGACGTATAAATTCCGGCGCGGCTTGCAATAAAAGCACGTACAGTATCCTTGAGATCGTTTACTAATTTGTACTTGCTGCTACCTTTTTTTTTATTATAACTATTATTTTTTTATTACGCTTTACTTGCTTAATGAAACATAATTGATATGGCTTTGTTGCCACGGGGGTTCTTGTGTGATCGTAATCAAATGTCAGCAATGCTAATATTTAATTTCATTTTAAATTAAGTGAGTATTAAATATATTACTTGTCATACTTCTGCTTAAGTATATACCAAACAAGTTCAGTTTAAATTATTTCATAATTATTAATGCATAGTTGAATTTTATGTAAAATTTTGAGCTACTCTTTATTTTTGCAAAATATTTTCATCGTTTGCAAGCATGCATTATATATTATACATATATGTGTGTGTGTGTGTGTGCGTGTGTGTAAGTTAGCCTCTGATGTCATAAAAAATCATTTCAAATCCCCCCCATCTTTTATTTTATTTATTATTTTTTTTTATTTTTTTGCTGTGTGTGCGCTCGTTATTTGTTATCCTTTCGTTTCCATGTAATAAAAAGATGACACAAAAGTAATAGTAAACAAAAAAGTAATTTTAGATCTGTTTTTTAATCACGTCAAAAAATTAAAAACTGAAAACTTACACTATGGCTTAAAAATATAACATAGAATTTAATATGCTTCCAGGATTACGAAATTATTTTTATCTAATACTGTCTGTCCGATATATGTGTCGATGTATATGATACGCCTATACGGTAAATTGCTGAAATTGCATTATGCATAAACTTTGGTTAGAATTTTATTTTTACTGAAATCATAAGAAATAAAATATAAATTTATGGTGTTTAAATCGATTCTAATTACCAATTTAAACTTATTTGACCACTTGGAAAATAATTGTTCAAATTATGCAATATTAACTATACTATGTTGATCTTCTCCCTTAAGGTGGTTTCATATATCCTGATATTATATTTTTTGCATAACAATTTGCATAACAAAAAACGTTATGCAAAAAAATCAGAATATGTGAAAGCACATTTTACTTTTTAGTTATGTAGAGGAGGATTTATTTTCCAACAATGGAAGTTATCTATTGAGATTTGCATATAAAATCTCTCTTTGCGTGAGTCAATGCAAGTTATATTTCTAATTCCATAAAACTGCAAAGGCGGGATAAATCATTGCTTTAAATAATTTAATATTACCGTGAGAGTAAACATTAAAAACCAATTGATTTCCACTTTACTTAGAAATATAAAATATGAAAAAACAAAGACACCCACTTTTGTGTTTATAATATTTTATTTCACAGAAAAAAAAATATATATATAAAAATCCCTATTTTATTTTCTTATTGTCTTAATAAACGTGTGGGCTTGAAATGACATGTAAACTCACGTATATAACAATGAGAATCTACTTGATGATTATAATTACTTAAGAATTATGGCAAGACCTTATCCTAATTTATTAGAGGTCATATTATCATTTGATGCAGGATAAAAAAAAGTTGATCTATTATTGTACTGATTGGCAAGAATCATAATTTGAGTCTCCTCGCATCAGTAAGGCTTGCCCTAGGTGACAGACAGCCAGTCTGACTGACAAGTAAGAGAGAAGCTGCTTCTGCAAAACAACTTATGAATTTTTGAAACTTTAAAAATTTAGCTCCTAATTTTGTTAAATGAGGAAACTAGAGTAAGATTACAATTTGTTTACTTCATTGTATATCATTAATTATTGAGCGCGTACCGCACATAAATAAACAATTGATGATTTTAGTAACATAGTTTTATGACGTTGGAGTCTAAATTTTAAAAATTTGAAGAATTATTGTCAAACATTGTAGAAAATTTAAATACGTACCACAAAATGATCAAAAATATAAAAACTTAAAACAATGCAAGCTCCATATAAATATTTTTATAAAACAATTTTATTTATATTATACTGTATTAGTTAGTTTTACACTAAAAAAGGAATACAATTGAAAATTGCATGACTATACATTATTTCTAATTACAGTGTTATAAACGAAAGTGCGGATTATTTGATAAAACTGCTATTTGTAACTGCGAAGATATAATTAGTTAGGAGGGACGAAGAGTTAGGTAACAGCAGCGTGCAGCCACACACAGCGCCGGCGCTACTTTATACTTTTCAGTGACCCCGATATTTGGACTGCAAGTCGATGGTAATGATTTGCAGCGCAACGTGCCCCACTTTACGTCACACATCTTTACGTCGAGTTGAGCGCCGAGCCGCGGAGCACACACACGCCGCTGTTTTTTATTTTATTTTTAGCCAAATTTGGAGGCAAACCCGCATTGAAGTGTCAGCACAGCGCAACCCTTTCTTTCTTTCTAATCACGTTGTATCAAGGTTGCTCCAAATATCTGATTTTAAATATAAATTTTAATTGAATTTTAAATTACACTTATTTTAATAATAATATTTATTTAGTTATATGTGTTATAATTATAATGTTATTTAATAGTTTATAAAAATTATACCGCTTAAAAATAAATCAAAAGTATTAAAGAGATTTTATTTTTTCTTTTGGTTTTAATAAAAATATTTTAAAAATTAAATAAGCTGAACTATTTTAAACCCTCAAGAGTCTTATAGTTTTTCATAAAGCAGTGATCGAGGAGATACCAAATTTTTCATTATTTTATCAATTAGTTTTATCTGTAATGAGCATACCTATTTTATTATGTGTGCCAATAAAATATTTTGAAAATTCTGTCATTTACTTTTTCTTCATATATTTTAAGCGTTTCATCACAAAACCAATGAAATGCAAAATTTTGCGTTACTAACTTAAGTAAATTTCTATTTGTTTGGAACCAAATTTGATAAATTTACCAAAATTTTATATATAGAATTTTATACCTGGATTAAAAATATAAAAAAGTGTCAAATTAACCGATATTTTGAAAATATCGAGGTTCGATACTGAATGGATTAGTATGATTCCTACGTATTTATTTGTGTCCGTGAATGAGTTATCCTTTGCAGCTACAGTTGCAAAGCATGGCAGAGATTCACATTTGGTTAGCTATGCTGGTATGGTCGCGGCAGGTATACTGGGCACGTAGGATGCTAACTCGCTCCTCAGTACTTTGCATATGGGTGTGCGATGTGGTGCGTACTGCGAGATACACCATGTGTGCACCGCGAGCGAGAGAAGCGATGACTCACTTAACTCATGACGTCACAAGGCCCCTCGCGCGCTCTCCCCGCGGGAATAAATAAAAAAACAACATGAGAAATAAGGAGAAAGTCATACGTTTTTCCTTTCACGCTTTATCATTTTGTTTAATTTTAACCTCTTCTTATCAAATTTACAAAATATTTTATATGGTAATAAATTATTTTTATCAAAATAAAAATAAAATTTGAAAACTGAAGTTGATGTGAGTTGAGGAAGAGGTCTAAAAAAGGCTGATGCTACCCACGTGCCCGCTCCGCTAGTGAGAGAGGAGGTGACCTATTCGTTGTATGTCGAGAGTCTTGCCAAGGACAAGCGGTGGTTGTTGTTCTCTCTCTCTCTCTCTCTCTCTCTCTCTCTCTCTCTCTCTCTCTCTCTCTCTCTCTCTCTCCTCTCTCTCTCTCTCTCTCTCTCTCTCTCTCTCTCTCTCTCTCTCTCTCTCTCTCTCTCTCTCTCTCTCTCTCTCTCTCTCAAATATATCGAGAAGACAAAACTGAAATGTCAGCTACGACTTCACAGTGACTGGTCACGCAAAACTGTCACCAATAATATGGACCACAATCGACTAATAAGTAAGACGTAAAATAAGAGACCTCAACGCGGGATATCAACCTGATACACAATTTAGAAATGATTTTATAGTATCGTAATAACAGTAAGACGTTTTGAACAAGTTAGAGTTCTTATGATTGATTAAAGGTTTTTTCATACGGGGTTCTCCACAAGAACAGCAAGCGTAGGATGGACATTAGGGGGGAATTTACAGTGGGGACTTCATAATTGTAGGTCTGTCTGCCTGTCTCAGCCTGTATGGAGGCTTTTTATCAGTGTTAGGGAATCTAGATCCAATGTGCAGGTCAATAAATAAATGAAATTTGTATTCAATAAATTTGAAAAACGTTCAAAACAAAGATCACACATGTTGTTTGAAACGTAAAATTGAGATTTAAATATACCAGATTTCTAGCAAGTAAATGAACTTGAATCCTGCAAAACTTTAATTCAACAGAGAAGACGGCCTTTAATTACATTCACAAATAAATGCAACGTCAATGATAAATCTCAAACTAATGATACAAAAAAAAAAAAAAAAAAAAAAAAATGCCGCGATTACACCGTTCGTGAAACTTAACAAGCGACTGGCATAACTATTTTAAATCCTTTAAACTTCTAAGATGACATTGCAAGGAAAAAAAATTAACAACTCTATAATCGAGTTAATCCTTTAATTTACTTCACCAACTTACAATTTAGCTCCATATGTTTGATTTAATACGATTAACGTACCATACAATTGATTGAGATGACGTGTCGGTAGGTCAGTAACATTTTACTGACAATCAGGTCAAAGGTCACGTCATAAAAATCAACAATTGACAGATTTTTTTGACCAGATGGTATCGCACCTTGAGTTTATTTCGCAAAGAAAAAAAAAAAGTCGGAGCCAAGCAAGTGGTGGTGGTATATTGCCTGCCGTCAGTTAGTTTGTTCGCGGCGAACGTATGTACGTATATATGAGATCGGCCCAATTGTCCTTCCATGGTCGTATATGTATAAAATATAGAGAGTCTGTTATAGAGATCTCTTTCGAAAGTTATTTTCAATATACAAGTTTGTTAAACTTATAATCTAAAGAGATGAATAAGCTTTAATTTATTATTATTATTATTATTTTGCAACCTCATTTGATATATTATATATTTTTTTTTATAATTATGATCTTCTTCTAAAATGTAATTTACTGATTTGCTTTTCGATCAACTGTATAAGTATTTTTATTTTAAAATAAATTGCTTATATTAGAATTATATTGTTCAATTAAACATCAATAATAAATAATATTTATTTATTTATTGTTACAAGATAATTTATTTAAAATTACTTCTCCGTGTTCTCAATTAAAGTCATGAAATTCTCATTTACTTTGCACAGTATGTGGGTGGGTTGGGTTCAAGCACCGGCAATGGTAAGCCAGTCAGGCAGGGACCGCTCCTCTCTCTCTCTCTCTCTCTCTCTCTCTCTCTCTCTCTCTCTCTCTCTCTCTCTCTCTCTCTCTCTCTCTCTCTCTCTCTCTCTCTCTCTCTCTCTCTCTCTCTGTGGAGAACTTGTGGTGTTTAATTGTGGACCACAGACTCAGGGGTCACCTGATACTGGCTTGTGGTGAGGCAGCTGCATTTTAAATCACACACTTTTCACATTTGATCATTTCTTTGCTATAAAGCACAGTTTGCATAGTGATTGTTGTTATATTGTTGTACAATATCTAATGACAGAGACAAATGTGTAAATTTTAAAATTTTAAAAAAGTTAAAATTTTAACAGACGTTTAGATGTTTTATTGACAGCAGGTAACATATTAATCCTATGCTTCCGTACAATACAGCCAGCACGTCATATTAAATCTATAAAATACAGAAAGTATGACAAATACTTTCTCTGTCAAATAAAATAAAAAATACAATTAATGTTACATTTACAGCATAAACCTGTAGAATAACAATGAGATTAATAATAATAATATTTGGCATTATTTAGGTTAGAGAATTCATATATATATATATATATATATATATATATATATATATATATATATATATATATATATATATATATATATATATAATATATATATATATATATATATATATATATATATATATATATATATATATATATAATATATTTCTATAAAAAAAAACATATTTAAATAAAATATCTTTCTCCTTTGCTTTCAATATCATAAAATAAATCTATAGGTTGCAATACTATTTTCTAACAAATTATTCTTCTGTTTTTTTCAGTAAAATTTTAAAATTTGTTAAATTTGAAATATTATTTGCAGGTAGAAAGAAAAGCGTCTCGTTTTGCAAAAATGATGATTATTATTATCATTGTGGACTTTAAAAGAAAAAAATGCAGTTGTCTTCCATATACACAGATACAAACACAGTCTACATCTACATAATTTGTCTATTAATCTGTTTGTTAATTTAGTGATATCTAGATTAAGATTAAAGTATCTCGACATGTGATTCAGAAATATAATTTGTAATAAATTAGTATTTTTGTTTGTTTCAACTGAATAATTAGTCTTTGATTAGATTTTTGTGATACCAAATGATGGCAGAAAATTTGTTTGAAATAATATTAGGTCCAAATTGATTATAATATCCTTATATTTTAATAGAGAGCTTCTTATTTTTACTTAATCAATTGTTTTTTTTTATTAGTTTTTTTTTAATAATTTTTGCTATTTTGATGTTATTTTGAAAAGGGATATTTTTCCCATCCTATTGACTTATGATAGATCTAAACCATGTTATATAAGGATTGGCAGATGATTTTTATCACCTCTCGATGTAACTTTAAAAATTAATTAAAAATGTTTCAAAAGCTGCAAAAGTAAAAACTGAGAGAGAGAGAGAGACAGAGAGAGAGAGAGAGAGAGAGAGAGGAGAGAGAGAGGAGAGAGAGAGAGAGAGGAGAGAGAGAGAGAGAGAGAGAGAGAGAGAGAGAGAGAGAGAGAGAGAGAGAGAAATTGGGCTCTTTAAACTTGTTATGTTTTTTTTACCTTACGCTAATTATTTAATGATACAGCTACAGACAAGGTGCACAGGGCACAGGGAATAATTGTGTAATTATTAATTAAAAATGCAATAATCGTTCAGCAATACGTTAAAACAAAACACAGCAGAGGGAAAATATATTAATATTAATAGTTGTCATTAATAAAATTTGTAATACATCTTTGACGTAATCTTAGAAACAAGAATGAATACAACAGCGGAAGTTTAATTATAATAATTTTAAAGATAAATGTCTGTATTTAAGGAGTGGAGGAAAGAATAGTACGATTTAGTAAACTGTCCAGTTCATTTTAATTCTAATTTATCCAATTCTCTTTTATTCTTTTTTTTTATATATACAGGTATAATCTTCTAACTTTTGGTTATAATTATTATTTATTATTTTGCCAGTGACATGATGTGAACACAAACTCTGCATACAACGTTGATGATAATCGCTTTTGCAAAAATATTTCCACTGCAAACTCGAGTACATGCTTCGCAAGAAATAACCAACAACTAAAAAAAAAAAAATTAAAAAAAAAAAAAAATCCGTTTCTTATAATGACGTGCAAAAAGTGGATTGATAAATTACTTTTCAACAAATAATTAAAGCCATACAAGCATGACCTGAAATTTGAACTACTAAAAATATAAGTTCTATTCTTCAAAGCTACTCGCACTTCTACCGTGATATTTTATGTCTTTGTGTTTAGTTCTAGGTGATTTATTTATTACTCTGAGATTGAGCGACACTTGCAAGCACAGAAGAGATATTTATGTAATTTTCACCACATTTGTGTCACTCTCGCTGCCTATTATTATTGATGTCAAAGAGAATCAATGAGTAATATGTAGCAGCCTGTGGCGGTAGTGACATGTGACGTCATGTTATGTAAGATATTGCACAAATGTCGTGAGAAAAAAATTGTATTATATGAAACATTACCCAGCAATTGAGAAAATAATATAATAAAAGCAAGTAATTTAATAAACATACATTACGTTCATTACATGTAATTTTCTTTTGTTGTGGGAGATTTATGTGAAGAAAATTGAGTACTTGTTGAAAAAATAACACCCATCAATAAAAATTTAAATTTGTTTTGGGTGTCTGACAATTTTGTTACATTCATTATGTATGTAGGAGTTGTTATGTTTTTTATATACAATTATTATTTATAGAACTTTTTTTTCTTCCCTCATTACATGAGTCAGTGTAATGATAATGAGTGGGGTGGGGGTTGTTTTGCACGCAGTTTTCTTATTTTTATAACTTACTTCATGATCTTAATAATATGCTGTGTACACAAGTCCCCTCACTTACACGGATAGAAGAAATTGTGTAATTTATACTTCAATTAATTAAAGTCGTATTACATAAATATTGCATAATTATGCTATAAAATATAATATTTGTGTTCTGCAACATAATTATTGACAACATAGTTTAAAGTATTTTATTTACTAGACATTGGTAGCCTACAGTAACATCACATCAATATAATATGTTACACTACACCGCGTCTCGTCAATATTTTCTAATTATAATCTAAACGAGGTGGTGCCACGAGACATACTTCCAGGAGACATACGTTCACTTGTCCCACACTTTTTAGGCCCAAGGTGTGCAGTGGACATACGTTCAGGGGACATACGTGCACTTGGCATAAAGTACCGCTAGTTGCGTTATTTGGTCACGTGATGCGGAAGCCGATCTTTGCCGAACTGTGTTTTATGCCAAGTGAACGTATGTCCACTGCACACCTTGGGCCTAAAATGTGTGGGGACAAGTGAACGTATGTCCGCTGCACGCCCGTGTCAAAACCAATGTATGCCAAGTGAACGTATGTCCACTGCACACCTTGGGCCTAAAATGTGTGGGACAAGTGAACGTATGTCCGCTGCACACCCGTGTCAAAACCGAAGTATGCCAAGTGAACGTATGTCCACTGCACACCTTGGGCCTAAAATGTGTGGGACAAGTGAACGAATGTCCGCTGCACACCCGTGTCAAAACCGAAGTATGCCAAGTGAACGTATGTCCACTGCACACCTTGGGCCTAAAATGTGTGGGACAAGTGAACGAATGTCCGCTGCACACCCGTGTCAAAACCGAAGTATGCCAAGTGAACGAACGTCCCCTGATTGCAAAACTACCGTCACACAACGCACAGATCGACCACGCATCGTCCACAAATGTACGGCTGTAATCGATTCTATTAGGATCGATCGCCATCACAATCGTATAAAGTTGCAAAACTATAGCCCCTCATATAGGTATGCAACTTGTTCAGCACCCTATACGTTGGCGATATTAAGATAAATTCTGTATCCCCCCCCCCCCTTTTTTTTTTTTTTTTGCATCAAAATTGTCAATATTTTCATAGGAGCGCTAATTAACTTTATAGCATAAAATATTAAATATTAAAAAATATTAAAACATCCTATGTAATTGTAATTACAATATATCAACATTTGCGCTCTTCAGTAGTTAAGTAGCAGTTAATCAATGCAGCATAAATTACAATTTTATTTTTACGTGTAGCATCAATGTAGGTACCTAGTCAAAATCATTATACTTGAAGTATACTTTTTTTTGTAATTAATTATACTTAAATACAAAAGTGTACTTAAATGATAAAAAACTATAATTAAAGTATATTTAAAAATTATACTTGAACTATGATTTTTTTTATACTTTAATTGTACTTTAATTATAATTTTATAATTATACTTTTTTTGTTATTAAAATACACTAAGAAGCACATTTAATTATATAAAAATTATAATAATTGTATTTTATAGTTGAAAAACTGATATTTAGTGCATAGATTTGAACTATATATACATATGTAAAATATAATTTTTTTTATTGTTTAAAACTATTAGAAAATATAATACAAAACTTATTTCTTTTTCTTTTTTCTTTTTTTTTTTACATTAATTTTCTTTAAAAAATATTTTTTTTTTTCGTATTTATTTAGGTGATATTGTTTATATTTTTTTTACTACACGTAATATTCTTTTTTAATGCTAAAAAAATCTGATTGTCAATTTAATTCTCAATTTTTCAAAAGTTTTAATGATTCAAAACATCAAAATGATTATTAATATATAACTGAGAAAAAAATATCATAATTATCTGCGGGATTAAAAAAAAATTAACCGCAATCATGGTTTACAGAACATGCACATAGACATAGAAATGAATATCTTGGGATGAATCCGCGGGATATTTAATCTTTTTTGTTGAGAATTTTATAATTAACGCGGCATCAGTTTCAAAATAATTAATAGATAGTTTATATGTATATATATATATATATATATATATATATATATATATATATATACACATTATTTTTATTTCCCTTATTTTCTACTTAATTATATGTAAAACGTTGTCTCTAAAAAGAAATTTATTCAATATATCAGAATCAGAGACCAAATCTCTATTTAAAAAAATCTTACAAATTGGGTCACGAGTTTTTTTTTTTTTTTTTTTTCCTGGATCCCCGTGCACGAGATGAATTATTTTGGCCTAAAATTTGGACTGGACTAAATAGTAAATTGTTTGGCAAAAGAAAAGTATAATTGTAACAATAAAAAAAAAGAAGAAAAATATTTACATCAAAATTCTTATAATGTGAATAAGAGACAAAAGTTAGGAAAAAAAAAATAGCGGCCCTATTGTTATTAATTTATTTAAAAAAGACTTGGTCCCATAATTTTTTTTTTAAACATTTTCAACATTGTCAGAAAAATTATAATTATTTTCTTGAAATACTTGTGGGTATATGACTGTATTATATAACAGCATACCGTGTGCGTTAATTTATTTTTTTTCCCTGCGTTTTTGTCCCCATGCATGCAGCGCAGAAACACCGAGAATGAGTTATAGTAATAATGAAGCAATAAAAATTGGCATGATGTTAAGGGTATATTTTATGTGATCAAAATTACATTTTACAGCAAATTGTTAATATTGTTAATTTTAACACAAGATTACAACAGTTTACAATTTAAATCAATGCAATCATTGTTGTGTAAGTGATGCGTCAAAAAAAAGTTTTGAAAATTTTGCCGATTTCGCGCTAAATAAAAAGTGAGCATCGTTATTATGGATGACAGTTGATTGAAAGTTTTTGGAATAATCTCCGCTGCTTTTGTTAAAACAAGCTAATAAATGAGCGACAAAAGGTAAGTTGTATAAATATTCATTGAGATAAGCTAATTAGCTAAGATAATAACACATAATTATGATGTTTCTCAAAAATTTTAACCGTTAAATTGAAATTTAAAGTAAGCGTCCTTTTTGGACTTTCAAGTTTTTTGGTACAATGTTTAGATCTTATTTCATTTGCATTTAATAAAACTTAATTAACATGACACTTAAGTGTTTAATAATTACTTATAAGAAACAGTAGGTAATTAATGTATTAATTATGTGAAATCGTTTTTTTTCTTTCAGTCTAACATTCAATGAAACAGCAACAATGATGTCTATCATTTGGGCCAATAAAATTCATCCATCTTTTCTGAATAAGCAAGCCTCTTTTATTTAGTAAGGATTTTATTTGATTGATTGTGAGGATTAGGTAAGCATTATTGAATTTGTGGTCTGACATTTTATTTTATTATTTAATGCAGTGTATTTTCTAAACTGATATGTGTTTTTCTTTTTTTTTTTTTTCTTTTTGTATTACAGATCCATTGCTCCCATTTGCTCGTATTGTGGTGTGTGTTTACCGAGTGCCATATAATGGAAAAAGTACATGGTATGTGGATGAAGTTTAGTGTATAGTGTCATGATGTATATGATGCAAGCAAGTATGCATAATATACATATAGGGTGTACATATCTGTATGACGTCCTTCTGGAGCAATAATAACATTAATGCTGTTCGTAAACCCTCTGTTCTTTGCTCCTAAAATGATGATCAGCTTTATGGTTATTCAATTGGAATGCGCATTTTTTGGTGCAAGAGAACAGGGTTTACGAACAGCATTATTGCTCCAGCAGGATAGGATCACATTTTTTTTCCTCTAATAATTTATTAATATTATTTTCCTCTTGTACTTGAAAATATAATTCAACATTATGTTAAAAGTACCAATTGAAAATTGCTAAGTATTTTAAATTGGCAAATTGGGTTATTAAATTTGTCTTCAATGTGTTTAGTTTTCGTGTACGACGCTTTGATTTTTTTATGAAACACTATACCAAAACATATACTATACTCTGCAACATAACTTAGGTTGATCAATTTATAATGTGATATAAATAATTTTTGTCGTTGTTTATTCTCAATATAACTGTGTTATATTAAATGAGTTGTATGAAAAACTGTTTGTTGTCGTTATGCTGCTATTTTAATAATTGTGCAATGATATAGCTTTTTAGGTCCTTGTATTTATTATTAATTGCATAGTGATTATACTAAATAGCAGAGTAGGTAATATATTCAGCATAATTACTTTCATGTTTATTAAAAATACCAATGTATTCTGCTCTAATGTAGAGCAAGTGTTCAATAACGTAATGAACGAGCTAAATGAAACTTAACGAAACATGTACCCAATTAAATTAAGGTCTGGACCACACAACAAGGTAAACTCAACAACTTGTGATTTAAATAAAATTAATAAATAAGGTATTTTGGTAATCTGTCCCGAGATACGTCTGACTTGACGTGAGTCACTACAATCTTGCATGGCCTTGTGCAGACATAAGAAAACTTAGCTGTCAACACTTACAGCTCTACCTATAGTGAGATGAGGTGAACCTCTGACTTGACATGGACCATTACCACCTTGCACTGCCATGACTGCATGGCCTCGTACAGACAGAAATTTACTTAGGTGTCAATTGCTACACATCTCCTGCAATACTGTTCAATATATATATTTAACAAAATTGTATAATACTCCACGTTACCTGCTGTGGGAGCCTACAACATAAGAATAACATACACTATTATTCAATGCAGTCGTATAATAATGTATGTAATTCTTATGTTGTAGGCAACAGCAGGTAACATGGAGTATTATACAATTTTGTTAGATATTTAACATAGAATATTTGTAATACTGTTCAATATATTTAGCAAAATTGTATTATAATCTATGTTACTCGCTGTGAGCCTACAATATAAGAATTACATTAATTATTATTCAATGCAGTTGTAAAATAATGTATATAATTCTTATGTTGTGAGCTAACAGCGGGTAACGTGGAGTATTATACAATTTTGTTAAAGGTGTAGAACACCTTGATCAAAAAACATGTCTAATATCCTAACCTAGCTAAAAATCAATGATTGATTTGGCCAAAGTCATTGATTTCTAATTTATTTTCCATTCACAAAATGGTGCGAGCGGTTACTGACGTCACAGCTCGCCTGGTCCACGCGCGTGTAAAACAGGCAAGCTGTGACATCAGTGACCGCTTTCACTATTTTGTGAGTGGAAAATAAATTAGAAATCAATGACTCGCCGGCCAAATCAACGTATATTTAGCTATATGTTAGGATATTAGACAATTTTTTGTTCAAGGGTGTTCTACGCCTTTTAAAATATTGAACATCGAATATTTGTGATACTGTTCAATATATTTAGCAAAATTGTATAATACTCCACGTTATCCGCTGTGAGCCTACATAAGAATTACATACATTATTATTCAATGCAGTCGTATAATGATGTATGTAATTCTTATGTTGTAGGTATTGAACATTAAATATTTGTAATACTGTTAAATATATCTAACAAAATTATATAATACTCCATGTTACCTGCTGTAAGCCTACAACATAAGAATTACATACATTATTATACGACTGCATAGAATAATAATGTATGTAATTCTTATGTTGTAGGCTCCCACAGCGGGTAACATGGAGTGTATTATACAATTTTGTTAAATATATTGAACAGTATACAGGAGATGTTTAGTGAGCTGACACCTAAGTAAATTTCTGTCTGTACGAGGCCATGCAGTCATGGTAGTGCAAGGTGGTAGTGCATGGTCCACGTCAAGTCAGAGGTTCACCTCATCTCATTGCTATATATGCATAGGGGTGTTAAGTTTTGACAGGTAAAGTGTATTGATGTCAGTACGAGGCATGTATGCATGCAGTCAGTCCTTGCCGTGCAAGGTGGTAGTGGTTTGATTATGTCAAGTCAGAAGGTATCTCGGGACAGTTTTTGTTGAGATAATCTTGTTGTATGGTTAATAAGAATTCGTTATTATTTGTTTAATTAGGTATAGTATACATTTGTTTATTTAGTCAGTTCAAGGAAAAGATGTATAATTCAAAATAATAATAAAATGTAATAAAACAAACAAGTAAAAAAGGGAAATAAAAGAAATTTAGTATTTTTATAACAAAAAATAATAACAAATGTCAGATTTTTTTTATCCATGATAATTGATAACAAATATTTATATAGCATAAGTTATTTAATATTTTAACGCTAATACGATATTATTGTGTGTTTTGTTATAATGCGTAACATATTTGGTTTGTTTCGTATAATGTGAATTTTAAGATTAGTTAAATAAAAATCTAAGAAAATAAATAATAGAATTTATGATATGGCATTAAACAATTGATATTTTGTTATAACAATTATGCTGAAATTCTTATCTATTTATGCTATGTAATATACTACAATATATAGCATAAATTATAATGTGCATAAATAGTGCTGCATTTTGTGCTAGCAGAATTATTGAACTTTTTTTCTGAGTTAATTTAATGAAATCATTTTATTTTATCAGGGAGTATAATAACTTTTTTTTTATAGAATATGTATCAAATTTAATTAAAAAAAAAAAGGGGGGGCCTTTCACTTTGTCTGTTCAGGACTTTTTTTTATCATTTAGTTCAATATTGAATTAAGAACTATTTGATATTCTTATTGCAATATGATTTTGGTTTGTATGCATAACATGTATTGTTTACCGTCATTGTAATTTATGTATTAATATATTTTTTGTAATGTCTTTAATGATGCATTTTTCATATATGTATATCACAATCTGATCACTGATTGTATTGCTGCAATGGTGTGAAACAAATATGTATTATATATTGGTATATAAATACTGTGTGCAACAATAAATCGAACTTCTATACAAAAAATTGATGTTATATTTAATTAATTGTGCATGGAATCCAGCTATAATAACTTTTTGGAAAAATTATACTTTTGTAATTATTTAAGTATAGTAAAAGTATCATTAAAGTATAATTTAATGAGTAATTTATTACAGTAAAGAGTATACTTTTATTGTAGTTCAAGAATTACAAAATGATACAAAAATGACAAAGTAAACTATACTTTTAGTATAATAACTATCATTTAAGTATAATTAAGAGTCCAACATAACTATGTTTATTATAATAAAATTATACTGCAAAAAAGTATAATAATTACAAAATAAAGTATACTACTTTTTGACTAGGGTAAATTGAACAATACAAATATTTATGCATGTAAAGTTAATCTCTGCTGTACGTAACATTTAATTACATGTTTATTATATAGAATATTATAAGCATAAAATATTCTGTTTAAAATTATATTAGTTCTTCAGATCTTACTGTAACATCGTGGAAAGAAAAATTAGGAACGCCGTAATAAAAATGCATTTGTGTTGGGCAGTAGAAGTGCTGCGTATATGTTACGAAAAAGGTTGTGTGTTACCCCACGAGAGCATATAATTATGTACGTTTCCTCTTTTTTTTTCTTTCTTTCTTTCTTTCTTTTTTTTTTTTTCTTTTTTTTTTTTTTTTTGACGAAATTATTTTAAAAGTAATTGATGTTGCCTTTATGTTATTAATAGTATATGATACTTAATTAAAACAAAGAACATTTTTAGGCTTTAAAACATAACATATTTATAATAATATATATGTATATATATATATATATATATTCTAATCTATAAGCTAAACTAAATAAAGTTACACACATAACAGTAATAAGTAACTAGAAAGATACCTTGCCATTGTTAAGTTATTGAAAATTATTTATTACTTCGTGTAATATTATTATTAAAGGTATATAGTTTTAAATTGGCGTTGAATAGAATAATTTTTTTTAAATGTAAATTACTCTCTTACTCTCTAACAAATCTATCTGAAAATTAAAATGTTTAAATTCTTGGCGCTCCTTTTATTATATAAATATATATATATATATATATATATAATATATATTGAGATTTTGCTATGAGTGTGTTTCTATTGTATTATCGCATTGACAAAAATGTAATACTGTTTTTATTTGTTGTGTGTATATTGTGTGTAAGAAAATTCACAATATAAGCATGTAAACAAGGTTTCAATCAAAATACTGACACTCATAAAATTAATTAATGAAAAGGATGCCAGGTGAAATATATATAATAATAATAATATATATATATATATATATATATATATATATATATATATATATATATATATATATATATATATATATATATATAATATAATATAATATAACCTATAAGAATATAAGCTTTGTGTGCATTTTGATTGTAGGATGAAAGAAATTAATGAAGTTTGAATTTAGTTGTTCGCATCTATAGAGTTACGTTAACTTACGCGTCACCCGAACATAATCTTACATTCAAAACAATTGTGACGTGATCATGCATTTATGCCACTGATTGTAACAAAAAAAAAATAAAAAAAAATAAAAAAATTATTATATTAAGCAGTAAAAGCAAACAGATTGCGTATTTCATTCTATTGCAGTCAGGGTCGGATTGGGACGAAAGGGCGCACTCCGGGATGCACACTAAAGGGGCGCCAACAAAAGGATGGGGGGCCTGGGGGTCGGAGCCTCCCAGAAGCCCGCCATAGGCGGGAATTTTTTTAGTCACGCCCCTTTTTGAGCAATTTTCAGACCCTCACGAGACATACTTCCAGGAGACATACGTTCACTTGGCATACACAATTTAGGCCCAAGGTGTGCAGTGGACATACGTTCAGGGGACATACGTGCACTTGGCATACAGTACCGCTATGTGAGGTAAAGCTGGCAACGTTGGCCACGTGGTTGGAAAACCGATCTTTCCCGAACTATATTGTATGCCAAGTGAACGTATGTCCCCTGCACGGGTGTGTCAAAAACAAAGTATGCCAAGTGAACGTATGTCCACTGCACGTCTGTGTCATAATTGGGACGCTCGTTCTTTTGGTATAAAATATCAAAATTAGATCAAATTTACAAAAGGGACACATATGTTCACTTGTCATACTTTTCATTAAAATTGTCAATATTTTGATTAAGACGCTAATTCACTTGGTATAAAATATCCAAATTAGATCAAATTCACAAAAAGGGCACATGTTCACTTGGCATACTTTTCATTAAAATTGTCAATATTTTGATTAGGACGCTAATTCTCTTTGAATAAAATATAAAGATTAAATAAAATTTAAAAGGGACACTCATTCATTTGGCATACTTTTCATTAAAATTGTCAATTTATTCGATCGTTCACTTAGCATGAAGATAAGGTTTTACAATTTTAATAACTAAGAAAATTTTTTCTCTTTTATAGTAAAAATTAAAATTATTTATAGGTATAAATATATTTTTATTTCGGTGTACACTGTACACTTTTAATTATTTAACTTACGGACGGAGAGAGGACGTCATTTATATAGATATTTTTAACAAGAATAATATAAGTTTTTGATTTGTGCAATTTAAATTACAAGTAAATCATATTTTTAGATGTGTTTTTCTAAACATTAGCATCATGGCAAATGACTCTATATTTTTGCGCTACTTTAATCAATTTATAAAGTGTCATTTTTTGTTCATCAATTTAATTTAAAAGTTCACTGTATTTGACAGTAAGTTACTTTCAAAAAGTATAGTTAAAAAGCAAATCATTTTTAAAGCTGGTTAATAATAAGTACAATATTTAATAAAACGCGTTATTTTATAATTTATGCAACAATTAATGTTATATATATACTGACCCAACCTACGGCTAAAACTAAATAATAATCTAATAAAATACCAAGAAACTCAAATAATTCCATATGACATGAAATTTTAATTACCTGATAACTAATATGCACAGACAAATAAATTACGTAAATTATGCTGTTTGTATCTGATATACTGTTTTTATGAAATTATATACGTATAAAAATAATTGCGTGTTATATTATAATTATATGCTTGCTCATTTTCAGCACAACATGTGTTCAATAAAACATAGGTTATGCTATATTGCATAATGATTTATATTGTTCTGATGTAGCATCATTTATGCTATAATGACATAAATACAGCATAAAAAACGTAATTTATTATTTTCGTGTACGTACAAAAATAATTGTGTAATAATTATACTATCTCAATACAGCAACACTTTCGCATAACAACAGAATTTTTCTATATTGTAAAAAAGTGATGAGATGATAATACATAGCATAATAATTCAGATGTTTAGCATAGTTACTTATTATAATATTAAAATAACAAAATTTTGTGTTCTACAGTATAGCAAATAATCATACAATTAATCATAATCAATTATGTTCTTTTTACGTGTAACATCAATTCAGCTAAATTCGACAAAACTAATTATTGTGCTGTACAAAACATTGAATTTATACTATGTAACATGTTATAACATGTTGTTTAACTTATAGATTATAAAGCATGAATTATGTTGTAATTCTATACACTTTGCTGAGTAAAGTCTAACATGTATATAATATAATTATTAGGTAATGTCGTTCTATCAATATTTTAGATTTTTGAAAGATTTTACTGGCAACAACATATTGCAGTGAAACTCTGAAAAATAGAAAATAAGTAACGCCGTAGGACACATTTATTGGGCAGTACGTGTGCTTTGTATCAGAATTATTGTGTGCACAATAATGTACTAATATAGTATTCTTAATAGACAAATGATTAATTATTAAAGAAACAAACTATTTTTTGTTAAAATTTAAAAAGTTAAACTAAGCCCATTTTAAATATAAAATAAGCATTGTTGATTGAAATTTCATATACTTAATGGATCAAAGGAGATGTTGCTAATTATGTGGCACATATATATAGATTATTGCTTTTACATTTTACCCTTTTGCCAATAAATGACAAAAAGTATAATATAAAAGTTTACTTGTTCCAAGATAAAATTTGTTCGTATGCGCAAATATAGAGTAAATTACTATCATAAGTACTGTATACACACAGAATTGCAACTTATTTTTCTTCACTTTATTATTCATTTATATATTATTTTATATTTTTGCATGCATTTTTCTTTTTGGTTAATTTAAGGAAATCCACAGCCAACAGCAAACAAAAAAAATCCTATATTATTAAAAATATATATTAGTAAAATAGGTTTTAATTATTGACAGCAAATAACAATAATATGATAATAATATGATAAAAACTTGTTGATATTATAAACAAATTAAAATTTTCTGTTTCAAAGTAAAACATGATTGAAACTTTATGCTATATATTCATCTATTTATAGTTTGTTTGTTTGTTAAATATTATGCAGTATTAATTTTAGCAATCATCTCCCGACTTCGTCAAAAAAAAAAAAAAAAAAAAAAAAGGAAAAAGGAAAAATATGGGAAAAGGGATTAAATATATAAAAACGGTTTGAATATTATTATTATTAATACAATTTGTTTTTTTTAAATTTCTCACAAAATAGATAATTTTGTATTAATAATTATTAACCATTGCAACACTATGATAATAATGAACACACACACACACACACACACACACACACACACACACACACACACACACACACACACACACACACACACACACACACACACACACACACACACACACACACACACACACACAAAAGCACGAATATTACGAAAAAAATGTATATATTACGGCAGTACTTTTTTTAATTCAATAAAAATAATGTATATAATTTATGCTGCCTTTATGTCATATAGCCAAACTGGTTCTAAATTAGAACAAAGGAAATTCACTCTAACAATTGGTGTATTACTTTAGTTACGATTCATAACTTATTTAAGGTACTACTTTAAGGCAGGAGTGAAATTTTTTATATTATGACTTTGAATTAAGTTAAGGCTGGTGTATCCACAATTGAAATCAAAAAATTCTATCTTAAAAACTCTCGACACAACAGAGCGTCAAAGTATCGCAAATGCCCCGCCCCCTAATGCAAATAAATCTATATTTGGACCCCAATTTTGACCCACCACAAATTTATTTTCAGTGGTTAAAAAAAATACTAGCTTGTTCTTCGTGTTGATTTTTTAATGAAAAATAATTTTTCGGATTTTTCTAGAACGAATTTGACGAAAAAAAATTATTGCAAATTGACCCATGTTAATTTGAATATGCAATCTTCAATATTTTTTTTTCTGTAAATGTCTCGTAAAAATCGTTGAAAAAGTCGAAGTCATTAAAACTTTATCTATATAGAACACACTAGTATTTTTTGTTTAGAAGTTGATCAAGAAAAATATTGCACATGGGAGTTTGAAGTTTTGTATGTTTTACTTTTAATAACTAGTATAACGACTAATGCATTTTAGGAAGTTATTAACAAATAGCTTTAAAAACTTAAAACAATTTAAATAAGCGTTATTTTAGCTACTCATAATACTTTTCTAACACATATAGTGTTGTAAAGTGTAGCATACTTATATTATAGAAATTTATAGATCAAATTGTGCTGAAAATAGGATAGCATTTTATTACGTATTAATATTTCTCCGTGTAAAAGATTCAATACGATATAATTTTGCAGTATAAATGTCAAAAATCTAAAATTTCCAATACATCCAATACTATAATATGAATCATTCGATATACTACTGTATTCTATATAGAAAGAAGTACTCGCATGTAAAAGAATAGATCATTATTTAGCAAATCTCAATAATATATTAATTAATGTAAAAAATAATTATTTGTAATACTAATAAGATACCTTTGGCAATTTTTAAATTATTAAAAATTGCAAAGATGAACTTTATCTATTATTTTTACATATATATGTATATCGTTTTTTAATTTACGGTCTATAGTAGAGAATACTAGCACATCCAACTTTTTTGTGTATTTTGCAATGCCAATCTCAAAAATAAAATGTTTAAATCATTGCCGCTCTTTCTAATATTTTCGTTTAGGAGATTTATGAGGTAATAATCTCGTATCATGGTAATGATAATAATATTGTTATTTTTTGTTGTGTGTATATATATGAGGAAAAATAATACAAAAGATATCCACAATGTTTACAACCGTGAACAAGCGTCCTAATCAAAATATTGACAATTTTAATGAAAAGTATGTCAAGTGAACATGTGTCCTTTTTGTGAATTTGATCTAATTTGGATATTTTATACCAAGTGAATTAGCGTCTTAATCAAAATATTGACAATTTTAATGAAAAGTATGACAAGTGAACATGTGTCCCTTTTGTAAATTTGATCTAATTTTGATATTTTATACCAAGTGAACGAGCGTCCCAATTATGACACAGACGTGCAGTGGACATACGTTCACTTGGCATACTTTGTTTTTGACACACCCGTGCAGGGGACATACGTTCACTTGGCATACAATATAGTTCGGGAAAGATCGGTTTTCCAACCACGTGGCCAACGTTGCCAGCTTTACCTCACATAGCGGTACTGTATGCCAAGTGCACGTATAAAGTATGTCCCCTGAACGTATGTCCACTGCACACCTTGGGCCTAAATTGTGTATGCCAAGTGAACGTATGTCTCCTGGAAGTATGTCTCGTGAGAGAGCCTAAAAATGTTCTTTGTTTTAATTAAGTATCATATACTATTAATAACATAAAGGCAACATCAATTACTTTTAAAATAATTTCGTCAAAAAAAAAAAAAAAAAAAAAAAAAGAAAGAAAGAAAAAGAAAGAAAGAAAGAAAGAAAGAAAAAAAAAGAGGAAACGTACATAATTATATGCTCTCGTGGGGTAACACACAACCTTTTTCGTAACATATACGCAGCACTTCTACTGCCCAACACAAATGCATTTTTATTACGGCGTTCCTAATTTTTCTTTCCACGATGTTACAGTAAGATCTGAAGAACTAATATAATTTTAAACAGAATATTTTATGCTATATAATATTCTATATAATAAACATGTAATTAAATGTTACGTACAGCAGAGATTAACTTTACATGCATAAATATTTGTATTGTTCAATTTACCTACATTGATGCTACACGTAAAAATAAAATTGTAATTTATGCTGCATTGATTAACTGCTACTTAACTACTGAAGAGCGCAAATGTTGATATATTGTAATTACAATTACATAGGATGTTTTAATATTTTTTAATATTTAATATTTTATGCTATAAAGTTAATTAGCGCTCCTATGAAAATATTGACAATTTTGATGCAAAAAAAAAAAAAAAAAAAGGGGGGGGGGGATACAGAATTTATCATAATATCGCCAACGTATAGGGTGCTGAACAAGTTGCATACCTATATGAGGGGCTATAGTTTTGCAACTTTATACGATTGTGATGGCGATCGATCCTAATAGAATCGATTACAGCCGTACATTTGTGGACGATGCGTGGTCGATCTGTGCGTTGTGTGACGGTAGTTTTGCAATCAGGGGACGTTCGTTCACTTGGCATACTTCGGTTTTGACACGGGTGTGCAGCGGACATACGTTCACTTGTCCCACACATTTTAGGCCCAAGGTGTGCAGTGGACATACGTTCACTTGGCATACTTCGGTTTTGACACGGGTGTGCAGCGGACATACGTTCACTTGTCCCACACATTTTAGGCCCAAGGTGTGCAGTGGACATACGTTCACTTGGCATACTTCGGTTTTGACACGGGTGTGCAGCGGACATACGTTCACTTGTCCCACACATTTTAGGCCCAAGGTGTGCAGTGGACATACGTTCACTTGGCATACATTGGTTTTGACACGGGCGTGCAGCGGACATACGTTCACTTGTCCCACACATTTTAGGCCCAAGGTGTGCAGTGGACATACGTTCACTTGGCATACATTGGTTTTGACACGGGCGTGCAGCGGACATACGTTCACTTGTCCCACACATTTTAGGCCCAAGGTGTGCAGTGGACATACGTTCACTTGGCATAAAACACAGTTCGGCAAAGATCGGCTTCCGCATCACGTGACCAAATAACGCAACTAGCGGTACTTTATGCCAAGTGCACGTATGTCCCCTGAACGTATGTCCACTGCACACCTTGGGCCTAAAAAGTGTGGGACAAGTGAACGTATGTCTCCTGGAAGTATGTCTCGTGAGGATCCCCCATCTAAACATGCATATAACTTAAAAAATAAAATAATAAAAAAGAAAAATATATTTATGTACAAAATATTTACAGAATTATTTTTCAGATCTTCATATTTAATAAACTCCAATACATTTTCATTAACGATTTTAGTATTTTTATCAAAATAATTTTTAACACTATAATACAGTACTCCTTGGAAATTAATATATTTTTTTACAAGATTTTTAAACAAAGCACTATTATTAATCATACATTTTTGCAGTTTTATGACATAATGCTGAAATCATAGACTATACTATAAATATAAGTAACAAATAATCATATAATATTACCCCGATTCAAGTAACATTTATTCATTAACAACATAATTGATTTATTTTCATTATTTAATATTGATCAGCAATTATTCTGTATAGCAACATTTATGCTATGTGCCATCAATGCTGTTTAAAATACATAATTTATTTTATCTGTGTGTTTGTGTAACCAAAGCTGCTGACATATAAAAAAAATGCCTCGTTTGTGACTGTAAAATACTTTAGTTAAGTGTTAGTCGGGTACGATTTCGATCACTTTCAGTGCGCATGCATGTGTGAGCAGGTTGCCAATTAATAGGTAGGTAATGATGTTACGTGAGTATTGTCCCAGCTAAGCCTGTGTTTCACATGATGTGGAGCAGCTAATCACTGATTGACTGGCTAATTAACGAGCCTTGAGGTCACGTGACATCAGCTCTCAGGTCACAGAGGCCTCAAGTTTCATTGTTGAAACGTCGTTGAAACTCAAAGCATATACATTACTTTACTTCTTTCATACAACAATTAACTTTAAAATTACAGTGTACATAAACGTGACAGTTTAATTCAATAATTTAATTTTATGAACTATAATAATTTTAGTCTCAAGCTTTGGACATTTACGCTTTTTAAAAATTATGTTAATTTTACTGGAGGTATTTTCCCCCAGTATATTTAAATTATTCAAATTTGCTTTGAATTGTATGTCTTGTGCATTACGTACATTATACATGGACAAAAATAAATATGTAATAATTATGCTAGCCCGACCTCAGCAAAATACACACACACACACACACACACACACACATACATATATATATATATATATATATATATATATATATATATATATATATATATATATATATATATATATATAATACAGTATAATAAGCAATAATATAACAAAATGCATAAATGCAACATTTATTAAATGATATTTTATCCGTGCGATTCTGAGAATAGTAGAAATTGTGTTGGAAAATCTACAATTTGCCTTTTTTACTATTATAATTCATTATTTTATTTTGTTTTTGTATTTTTGAACTTCTAAAACCAGAGGTACTATTTTTAATGGTATATTTTATTTATATTACTGTGTTGATGGAACAATTTATAATAAATATTTGGACGGCAGGTAAATTTTGTACTTTCAATATAAATTTTAATAACAATTTCTAGAGTTCCAAAACAATCTAAAAAACAAACAAAAATAATGAATTAATTAATTTTAATGTCTTTTAGAAACATGAAAAAAAAGTATAATGATTTCATACTGCTAATTTTGACTGCTTTGGAGATAATTCTCATATATTTCAAACAAACAACTACTTCATTCTGAAGCTGTAAAGCCAAACGTTCTGACAAATATTCTGACATGTAGTGATTATCATTTGGAATACTCATCCTTCAAAATTACGTTGCTGCAAAGAAAAATTAATTTAGAACACTGTATTATTTGTGTATTAATTATACATGACTATTTCATTCATTATTCACTGCATAAATACAAAAAAATAAATTAGCCAAAAGTAAAATAACATATTACTGTAAGTTTTCAGTTACGCAATGTATTTTGAACTTATTTTATGGGCATTTTGTGACTAAATTTCTAGCTCAAAATATATTAAAGTGTATCTATAGTATCACTAATTTAAGATTTTGCGGTCTCTGTGCAGTATAGTTTCGTAAAAAGCGCTAAAAACTCATCAAAACACTCACGTTACCTAAATGTATGAATTCTTAATCAATAACAACCATCATGATGGTTATATAATAAAATAGCAGATTATTGTTAAGTGTTATAAAAACTATAGGTTTTGAAAATTACCATATTAAGGTTTTATAATTGAATTAAACTGCCTGAGCGATGATTAACAGTGCATTTCAAGGTAGGATGATTACATGGTATAACGGTGAGGTGAGTGGTTTTGCACGAGATATAACGATGTTTGCGAGCGCTGCGCGGCACAAAACAAAGAGATCACGCGTGAAAAATCAATGATTCATGAGCTTTGCCATAACCGTTTGCACTTTTTCATTGAGAATTCTGGCAGCGTCTGATCTTCATTTGTTTTTTTCAAGAAATCATGAATATCAATGTGACCAAGTGTACAGTTAGTGTGAGTACTTTGGCTACATGTTTACAATGAGAATCTTCAAAGAGAAAAGTCTAATGGCGATCAGCTGATTTCAAGTCTCGCATTAAATAATATTAAAAATTCCTGAATTAAAAAAATACTTCTTAAAATTGTTCTATAATTGAAGTTTTCATTATTGAGAGGTCACAATAGGTCATTCAAATGCATGTTATTTAAGTCATAATAATTCATTGTGCGTATTTGTGGTATTGTATTATTATTATTATTATTCCTAGAGAAATACCTCGGTCTATGTACTTACGTAAAATTGCTGTTCCAATTTTTAATTTATGGGATTTTTAAATTTTAAGTAAAAAAAAAAAAAAAAAAAGAAGAAGTATTCAAATTTAAATATAATAAATTTTTAATTCTTATTTTAATGGAAACTTCTCCCCAGAAAATTTTATTAACTACTATAAAAAAAAAATCAGTACGAACTTTGATGGCAAAAGACTTTTTAAAATCTGAAGATAATTTGCTTTTGACTTGTTTACTTCATATTTAATTAAGTAATTAGTTCTAATTGGTCAATTAATGTAATCTAAGAACATGCTGAAAAAGTAACTGTTTAATTATGTACGCTATATTTTTACAAAATATAATTACACATTTCATAATCTGCAAAACCTTATTTGTTTCTCCTTATTAACATATTTAAATCAAAGTTAAATACATAGAATGTTATAGAGAAATAAAAAGTTGTCGATTTCATTATCTCTAATATTTCAATAGCCAGGGGGGGCTAAGGTTTGGTTTGCAACTATCTTCAACATCTCTGTACAAAAAAATCTCGACTTCATATTATAATACTCAGATACACTTTATTAAGGCCTTGTTTGATACAATCTTGCATAGTTCTCTTTTTTATTGACTGCTGTAGATTCATTAATCACTTACAAATAAACATCAAATGTAAAGACAATTTTAGGTCATGCGAGTTTGTTATTTAAAGTGATTTAGTTTTAATCATTTCTTTCTCTTACATTCACGATACAAAAATTTAAATAAATAAATAAATGTTTTTATTGTTATTTGTTAAGTATAAAAATAAAATACAATGATAAAAGACAGCCAGGAAAACATTTTTTCAGTTCGTTTTTTTTTTTTTTTTTTTTTTATAACCAAAAAAAATATTATTGCAGTTATTTATTTAATAAAACAAATGGAAATGATCTTCTAAATAAATTCGGCTTACTTGCTGTAGGCACATTGGTCTACTGTATATATTTAAACATGCAAAAAAAAAAAATTATAATAATAAAAACTTGTTCTTTGTAAATATTTTTTACAATTTTTAGCATCATTATTTCTTGTTTTGTATGTAATTTTGTTTGTGTTCAACTATTAAAAAATCACAATTTAATTTGAGTTTTATAAAACACTAGAAAGGGGCAGTAAGTATGTTCTATACAATTACACCGTATGTGAAAATGTACCATCAAGCTTATGTAATTTTTTGGTCTGTTCCTTGCAGTTAATTGTAAATTTAATTTATGTTGTGATTGATGTTTTAGTTGTCGTAGCAATGCAGTGGGCAACTTAACCAATATCTGTTCTGGAAATCAATCATATAAATAATCAACTTGACGTACAACGTCTGATGCTTTTAGTTTGATCAGTAGCTCCGATGAGGATGATTCCAAATGCATTGTTATGGATAACAATGCTCGGAGCGTGGCTCGTGTGTTTCCACCATTGTTACGTGTTGTCTTTGGAACCGCCTATCTAGTCACAACAACCCTAGATTACATCTGCAATTTACTACATTTAGATCTACATTTTGATGGCCTCTTCACTAAAGTAAATATTTTTTAATGTGCAATAGCTTTTATAAAAAAAAAATTAATAATAATAAAAAAACTTCTTAATTTATACCCTTCGCGTTTTAAAATTCTTGTTTTATATAATTTCATTACAGCAATGATATGATTAGTAGAAATGATAATTTGCATAACCATTTTTAATTTCAAATGTTTTTTTAATAAACAATAAGAAAATCATCTATAAGAAATGTATCTAAAAGTGTGACCAAATTTTACGAATATCATCGATATTTTATATTTTTTAAGGGTTATTGTTATTAAAAAATTGAAATTCAAAAGCTAATCCCACGCTTTTGATTGAAAGCCATTTAAAAGTTAATAAAACTACTACCTATGATAAAAATTTCAGAACCCGTGACTATCAGAAACTTTATGGGAGTAAACTTCAAAAATTTGTTTTGTCACCCCTCCATATTTGAAGTTAAATTATACACGTAACATTTTTTTTTATTTATTTATTTATTTTTTATTTATTTATTTATTTATTTATTTATTTTTTGCTTTTACATAACAACTTTTAGTGAACCTTTATTTTAAGCTTTGAAATTTGTTAAAAAAAATGTAAAAAAGAAGGCAAACAAAAACTTTTGTACAGTACATAATCTGCATATTAATGATATTAAGTACATAATAAGATAAACTAGTCCAAATTATACTCTTTCATACAAACAAGTATGTCTTTAATTTTTTATTTGAAAATGATGAATATAAACTAAGCAGACAGTTGAAGAGATTTTGAATAAAAGAAAAAAAAATTAAAAAAAATCTAAGTGGTTGGTTGCTGTATGTATGTATTCCAAGCCAAGGTATTCGTGTTTGAAGATCCCAAACTTTTATTATTTCAGTTTTGATGCAGGTTGGCCTTGACTCGGGATAAAAATGGAGAAGTCGAAACTGGTATTTCAGATTGCTGTGTAACATTAATTCATGTGTATTTTTTTCTTCTTCTTACGATTCATTTTGATTTATATTAACTGGATGTTAAGAGAAAAATCATTTTTAAATTGCAAGAGAAAAAAAGTTGAATTTTTAAATTATACGATTTTAAATAAAAATAAATAAATACTGCTAAGTACAAGATAAATTATATTTGAAACGACATTAAAATATTTTGTGCAGTGTTTTAATGAAGTAAATAATTCAAATTTTTCTTTCTTTCTACATCTCTGAAGCCACGGTTCAGATCAAAGTATATTTCAGATGTTGTACTCTCCAAACTTAGCTATCAGACGATCTCGTCCACAAAATACTTTAAAATTTAAAAAAAAAAAAAAAATCTGCAAATACAGCTGCACATATCTCTGTACACCTAGACTTGCGCAGGTGTACACACAGGCAAAAATAAAATGCACACTAATTTTGTCATATCGATTTCAGTAACAATATTCATAACAAAATAATTTTATCAATATTGAATAAAAACTGCTTCATAGCATATAGGTATTAATAAAATTCTGGAATAGGATCATTTGTGCTATATGATTTAAATGCAGTATAATTTTCAAAATTTCTTTTATTCATACAGAAGAATGCCCCGAATTCTAGGATACTGAGAAGCTATGAAATACTCACATTAGGCAATACAACAATAATTTTTGCGGGAATCAGTTTGATGTGGCCTTTTTATTTTACACGCTGGCTGCATGGATTTTAACTATCGCATAAAATAAATGTTTTATTTCATATTCAGGACTGAAATTATCTTTGGTACTCACTTCTTATCATTATTGTTATTATTAAGCTATATGCATCACGATGTATATAATTATATATATATATATATATATAGTGATATTATATCGTTAATATATCACGTTGTCATAAAACCAAAAGATTGAGGCGTTCAAGTCTCTTTATGCAAAACTAAATTATTTGTATGCACAACCTGTTTCTGATATAATAGCTATTTTATTGCTTGTTTTTTTTGTTAATTTGTTTATTTATTTATTTATTTGACACATGTTATTTACAGTAACATTCTCTTTACAGCTACAGCTTATTGCTTGTAAATTGCAGTCATTATGTTATCAAGCTAGATTATATTGCTTGTGGTAGGTCATAGCTCGAGTACTAGACAAAAACTTTCTCTCTCTCTCTCTCTCTCTCTCTCTCTCTCTAAAATATGATTGACATGAAAGATGATGGACCAGAGATGTTGACCTGCTATGTAACAACAAAGTGATAAATGTGCATCTTTGGTGTGTTATAGCCAGGCAAGCAGTCGTGGCTTTGCATAATAACCAGTGTTGTTAATGACGTCACTTGGTCATACTACTCACAAGTAAGTGAGTCCCAGGTCTTGTTCTCTCCCCGCCCTCTTGACTTGAGCTTACTTCACTCAGTCGGTGTTCAACCGCCGAGCAGCGCGGACTATTTATTTTCTCATCAGACCTCGTATATGTATTGTGGTTACTGAGTGCGCACATAGTGTCTTCATTTCTCTCTGAAACCTTCATACTGTAGCGCAGGTAAGATAACTAACTAAATGTTTTGTCTCATTTTATTTGTCGATTAGCGTGTTGTGTCGTGCAAAAAAATACACATTTGGTTCACGTTTTGCTGTTATGTGGGTAGCAATAAAATGTTAAATTAAATAATAGATCAACAGGTTCGTGATATATCAGTTTGCAGTGCAGTTTTTTATTTTCTTCATTTTTTACATTCTTTTTAAATTTGATAGGAATTGATGACATTTATACAATTACAAATTTAAAAAGTACAATTTTTTTTATACAATATTTATAATTTTAAAAATATTGTTAAATGGCTACTAATTTGCATTGCCATTTATCTGAATAGCTTACCTTTTTTTTATGTTCTCGTAGAAGGAATTACGTAACAAACGTTGTATTCATGGGACAGCATAAATGTTGCTATTTAATTTAATAATTGTATAAGTAATTATGCTATTTATCATTTTTCTTGTGCTGTATGGCATAATTATGTAACAATATTGCTGCAATTATGATGTTATGACAAAATTTTGCTGAAATCGGGCATGCCTAATTATTACGTATTTAATTTTGTCCGTGTACACCTCGAATCATTCGGTATAAAAATTAGGCAAAAAAATGCAAAACATTTAAAAAATAATTGTTCACAGTTAATAAGACTTCATCAATTTTAAATTATATTAAGTTTATAATAACTTTTTTTTTTATCTGGAATTATTTTCTGAACTAATTAGCTTATTAACAGAGATGTCATCTAACAATACTGAGGAAAGGTCCAACTTAAAGCTAGAACGTCACGTGATTCGTCAAATTAACATAAAATTTAGGCTGCATTATACGCGCTTTGGTCTAAATAAATAATAATAATTTTAGGATTTACGTTGAAGTTTTAAAGTTTTTTTTTCTTCCCCACTAATAAGTTGCATTACAATTATTTTTAATTCCTTTGTTAAAAACTCTATATTTTACTTGCACAGACACTGTGATATAAAATTTTATTACATTATATCTTATGAAAATTCCATAATATCAAAGTGCATTACGTTCATTAAAGTCTCCATATAATAGCTTTGTATTACCATAAGACACCACAGTAAAATGTTATACCACAGTATTTGTACAACTTAAAACATAAAAATCTTTATTCTCTTACGTTATTGAAATACTCTGCGGAATTTGATATAACGAATTGCAATAATTCAAATCTCCAAATAAATACTTGTTAACGAGATGAATAAAAAAATAAAGATATTTATCCTATTTAGTGTACATTAATAATACAGTAATTATAGTTAACAATTACTATAAAGTGTAATAAAAATAATTTCATAACAACTTTAGAGTAAATGTAAATAAATGGTATATAATTAAATAAAAACTGCCAACTTTTTGTAAATATTTTTAAAACATATTATACAAAATTGCGGAGCATGCGTGAATCTAGCACAAAACAACAATATTAAGAGCAACAATGTAACAAGTTTACCGAGAAGTTACGTAACAATCATAAATATGTAACAATTATTTTACATTAAATCATAGTTTACACCTTGTTCACATCTCCCGAGTGAATTATTCAAATGAGTTGCATAAATTGTATGCAGAAAAGTGCATTTTGTGTGCAGATGTTGCAGTTTTGAAAGAGTGCTCACCTTCACCTTGTTATCACCTCGTACAAAGTTACTTCAACATCTGTGTGGCTGGCTGTATCCCTCTAATCGTCACCTTGACCGGCAATAAGATTTGTGCCCTTAATATTATACACCGAAATGTGAAAGTAAATCTGATTGTGCCTATGTGTGAGAGACGCTGCACGAGTGAGGACACCGTTAACCCTCTCTAAGTACCGCATTTGCATAATATTAAACATTTGACATTTAACACAGTATAATATAGAGAGCTGATAGACTTTTTGTTTTATTATAATTATTTAATTTGCACCGGTAAAAATGTTAGTTGTAGTGCGTGAATCTGAATTATTCTGTTACTATGAATGCCTGGGTCAATGAAGAAATATTATTCTTATAAAAAATGTACACTAAAAACACTTTCGGTAACAAAAATCATCTCTTCTCGATTAGGTTGATGTTTTTTTCTTTGCTCTTTGGTTATCTTTCATAATACACGTAAGTTTCTACGTAATTTCTCGTTATTTCATTGTTGCAACAATCAAAATACGCGAGTTTACGCAGAATTCTACACGTCTACAGTATATTGTGAAAACATATTTGAAGGGAATGATTTTGTTTATTTTTAAAATTTTGATTTTTAAACTGGTTACTTAACATATGCGCAAGAATATTTCTCAAGTAAATAAACAAAACAAAATTATTTACATACTGTCTCTCTCTCTCTCTCTCTCTCTCTCTCTCTCTCTCTCTCTCTCTCTCTCTCTCTCTCGATGAACCTTACTCTCAGATGGATAAATAGAAAATTGAGTCTTTAACTCAAATAATAATTATTATTATTTGTTAATATTAAATTTGCTTGCAACCATTCTTATTCTATTCAAGTCAAGAAACATATAATATATTTAAATTTCTACCACGCGCCCACACTAAATTAATCAATTCATATTCAATTACTTATATAAACAAAGTACTTAAGATTCCTGGTAAAAAAAAAACAGCCAAAAAAGCTAAAGTTATGGCCCGCCCTCGCCCTCATGGTCACGACCAGCCCTCGTGTGGTCAACAACATTGACGTGAGGGTCACGCCCCCCTGTTTGCCGTGGAAATCATAAATCTAAATTAAACTATAGAGAAAAAGTTCACAGAATTACGGTATATAGTTTTAAAAACCACCTTTGTTCAATTATTATTTGTTTATTATGAAGCTATTGTTTGTTTTAAATCGCTTTAACAATATAAAAAATAGAAGAACTTGATAATACATTCAAAGCAGTGTGTCACAATGAAATTGTTTCAAAAACTCTCTCTCTCTCTTGCTCGACGATTTATAGGAACAATAAATAACAAACTTAGAAGATTTAATCAGTGTTTAATTCTATTGTGTTGAGGTGGATTTATTTGATTGAAACTGTCACTCGTCACCATCAAGTGATATATTTTCTCAGAACTGCGAGGCATACGGCTTGCAATAAAATCCATAAGTTATTTTAGTATAATACCATGTACTGTACTGTACTGTGATATAAACTTTTTCTTTATTGCTTAATGCAAATATATCAAATATGCTATTTACATGGAACAATTTTTTCCCCCTTAATTCCACATTAATATTATTATTAAAAAGAATGATGAAAATTTGAGAAACGTGAAATCAAAAAGTTGTAATGCTTATATAAAGTTTTTATTATCAAACGCATCGTTGCATTTTTCTATGACATACAAAAAAATAAAGTAAATAGAGCTAAATATTATTTTATAACAGTAAAAAAAAAGTGCATATAATATAATAACATATGTTGCATTGTTTAAATACGTAACAGTCATTAATTCTCGTCACTTCATCTAGTTTTGGACATAAGTGGCCTTCATGATTAACATGTGTGCAAGATTTAGAGTTATTCTGGAAGTATAGCGGCACGCAGTTATGCAACGAGATTGACATAATATTACAATAACGAGAATTGTATTATAACATCAAAATGTGTAGGAAGATACGTCCACACGCAGTTTGGTTTCCGTAAGTGAGTGAGGTTGCACTTCCTCATCGAGGCAAGGTTTATCAATAGTGTCATCAATATTGACACTTGAAATTCATCTTTTTTATCATTTCAATTTTTACATTATCGTAATAGAATTTATATTTGTCGAAAAATTATTTCCTTATTTGTACTCTATTTCTTCATTTTTTGGTTTATTTATTTATTTTTAAATAGCAATTGATTTTTTTTATTGATTGTTATAAACATTATATCATTTATTACAAAGAAAAAAAAAGAAAGAAAAAATTCAAAATACGCTATATCATTTTATTTTTAAGTGTTATTTATTAATTTATTATTATTAGTATTATGTTTTCATAATATAATAAATAATAAATAACAATAAATATAAAAAGAATTGCTAAAAGTCACTACTTAACATGCTATATATGGAGCATAAAGTTATATTTAAATCCAACCATATGGTTAATGAGGAAATAAAAGTACGTACATACAAAATAATTAATTTCTTTAAAAAGATTAAAAAATGATAAAACGAGTTATCTCACCATAAAAAACACCATTAATTAATCTTCGCAAAATATTTCAATAACAACTTGTACAAAATATTTTACCCCCCAACAATTACTTGTTATTAAAAAATATAATCTTTAATTAAAATTTATGGAAATCTATTAATTTAAAATACAGTTGAAGTAGAGTAAAGAAAAAAAAAGACAAATATAGTTTTATTTTGTTACCAAATATGGTAATCTGTATAACAACTTTTCAGGCTGCCAACAAATAAAAGTTAAAGAGACAGTTCAAGATATTGTATATTAGTTTAATAATTATAAGAGAAAATCACGGGCAACCAATGGGTATTACCGGTGGAGAGCGCTAACCAATCGCAAGAGGCGCAGAAAAAGCAGAGGTTCTCCTAATTTTCTATCCTTGAAGCAGTTTGTTGGTTCTAGTTTATAGCAATTGTGTAAGGCAACTATATAATGCACTAAGGCTAGAAATTTTTTGAATGGTGTTACTACATATTATAGATCATTTTTACGGTTTTTAACAAAAGAACCAAATAAATAAAATTAAGCTTTTTTATATACGGTAACGCCTTTTATTTATTTTATTATTATTATTATTATTTATTTAAGAAATTTCAAATAAAATTACGTGTCTAAAATGTAATTTTTTGTAGTAAATTTTTAACTTTACAGCTCCAACAATGCTGTCAATGTAATTGCTAATTATCAGAGCACGTCATGTGTTTGAATGTTGTGTCGCCACATTTTAATCACCAAGATTTGTCACTCTCGGCAAATTATTATTAATCACTTAACTGCAAAATATCACGCAAATAGTTACATGCAAAAAAAAAAAGTATTTATTTTCCCTGATAACGCTAATTTTAATTGTACATGTCTTAAATATAAATATTTTATTTTTATCAATTGCTCATTGCAATGCAAGATAATGATGCAATTGCAATCTTGCATGGGCAGGCAGAGAAACTGTACAGTATACTACTTTTATATCATATAATAATATGCATATTTGTCTTGCTCTTGCGTTCTTAAAATGCATTAAATCATACGGATATCAGAAATTACGTAATTTATGCTGTTACATTGTGTCATGTAGAATAAATGTTGCTATTTTAGAATTGCCTATTATTCAGTGTGCCAGGATTATATTTAAATGTAGCTTAAATTATATTTTTATGATTATATATGAATGAATTTTGCTAAAATCGCGATAGCATATTATTTATTTTTGATATGCTCTTATAACTTTTTTTAGTTTTTTTTTTGTTTTTTTTGAAATGGCAATCATAGAAACAAGAGAGAGAGAGAGAGAGAGAGAGAGAGAGAGAGAGAGAGAGAGAGAGAGAGAGAGAGAGAGAGAGAGAGAGAGAGAGAGAGAGAGAGATTGAACTGAACGATAATATGTTTATATTTAATATAATTCAAAATGTAATTAATTTGTATTATTGACGTAAAAATTTGTAATTTCATATTAATTCAACACGATTGGCTACAAAACAAAACACAAGTTATATCAATCAATGTAAAACTGATATGACTAATTGATACACCTATATCAAATTTGCAGTTAAAAAAATGTTCGCACTTTTTTTGTGTGTTTGCTTGTCGAAGCGTGACGTCACGGAAGTTTTGACTCGCGAGGCGAGGCAAGGTCGCGGGGCGTGTTGAGCACGGCTGCTGTTTGCTGCACCGGCACGCATGTGACTTATTATTGTGATGCACGTATAGTGAAGTCACGATGTTATCACACATAAAGTCAGTGAGTCACGCGTGCATCTTATCTTTCAGTGCATCTTCTCGTGAATGCAACTCAACTACTCCACTTTCATACTAATGTAATGTGCTGAGCTGAGCGGTTTATATGATGACTAGACGACGAAAATATTTTTATTTCTACCTACAATTGTTATGCTTAGAGAAAGCAGGTATTTCCTGATCACTTTTGCATTACTCTTCCTCAGTTTACTTTGGGTCACATCACAAATTACCTGTTAAGAGGAAAAATGAGATATTACACTGAAAAAATAAGTACTCGAAAAATTCACGATTGAAATAATACATAAAAGTACGAAAATTGCAAAGTTGTTACTCTAATTATGTCACATATAGCATAAATTTTGTTAATTTTGAACTGCATAAATTTTGGCATAAACTCGTAATTAATTATACTTCTAGTATTTTTTCTAATTGATAAATTTCAAAATTTTCATGATAATTAAAATTTATAATGTAGGCAAATGAACTCTAACATAATTAGATTGATTGTTGTTTATGTCCGACATGAGATTGAATCTAATTTTTTAATTAAATTCAATCCCATCATGTTTATTGGGTATATCATGTTAAACCTATAATTAATATTTCCCTCACATAAACCTTCTAAGTAGCTATATGTGTCACAAATTTAATATGATGTTGTTACGTACATGATACGTAATTAATCCATATAATTGCAGCACATTAATTTTTTGATTTACTACGTTACGTTGTTGTAAATTATCGTCTAATATTTCATAGTAATTGATTTACTATATTACAACTTTTATGTTAGTGCGGTAAACTATATGGTATAATATTTCGTAATTCAGTCGCTGGAAGAAGATATGCAAATTAATTATTATATATTCTCAAAGTTTGAGTGATTGAAGTTAAGTGAAGAGTCTTGCAAGGTAGACTGTGTGGGATGTCATGACAACCACGCAGATTGTTTTGATTGTGACGTCACAGACCCTCCAGCCTGCATAATTAATACGCCAACCTTATTGTAAAACAAATCCTTAGGCTCTTATATACATTGAATTCTTATTATATAAAAATTAAAACGACAATTAATGCAGTTTATATAATGTATTCTGCCCATCTTTATTCACATTATGTTTTTCATCCCACACAATTTTCTAACACAAAAGGTTTTTATTTTTAGCTTGATTGATTACTTCACAATTGGGTCAAATATATAATTTTTAGCAACTTCAGACAAAAACATATATATGATGGAAAGAATATTTTATAATTTAATCACTATCTTTCTAATAGAACACATAAATTTTTACGTCAAGGAATAACATTATTCAGAAGAGAAATTTTTAGATTAATTTTGCGGGCGCATCTCATGATTGATAAGTATAATATTTAATTGTGAAAATAACTACAATTTAAGATTAGTAAAAATTTAATTATATACGTATTTTATGTTAAAAAAAATTTATTGTATATTGAAATAAAACTAAAACTTATGCTATTCATCAGAACATTACTTTACGATATAAAAAAATTTATTTGTAATTTTGGAGCTCTCAATGATGCCTTACATTCAGGATCCCGGTCGCAAATGTGGAGTAATTCTATATTCTACAGTATATTTATAGAATATTGTATAAAAAAATATATGGAATAATATAATTATATCTATTCAGAATATTATATAGAATATATATTTATATTCTTTGTGATATTCTTTGTGATTCTACATTCCACAATGTTAATGAAGTGTAGGAATGACCTCTGGGTTGTGGACGGACGACTTGCAATGTGTTGTCATTTTGAAATGGGGAGGGAACGTTGCATTCTTCTCTAGATCTACCCCTGCCTCATATGCATATTGAAAACTTATTATCTTTAAAAAAAAAAAAAAAAACTATTGCAAAATTGAGATAAATCAATACAAGATAAATTATTGACTTGTAAATAAAGATCTTGATAATGTTCATTTACGTTAGGTGTGCTTGCGTGACCGCCTCTGCAGTGACTCTTCTGCATAATGACGTGACGTGACGTCATGGGGGTGCATTCAAGACACACATTCACACTAAAGCAAAAAGTCTCTGCGCAATTCATTTCCATACAACTCTGTTTTCTTGTATAGCTGAATTGCAAACCTGTTTTTAGGATTCGAGCCCTTAAAAGGAGAGTCTTGCCTTTTGCAAAAAGAAATATTTTTATATACTTTGCTTGAAAAGAGCTGATAATGACGTTCATTTTATATTCCTTTAAATTTTGAGTACTTTTAGAACACACCTTTCATTATTGTCTCTCTCTCTCTTTCTCTCGCTCTCTCTAATGATGCCAGTAAAAATCAAATCGTGTAAGATATACAAATTTTGCGAAGGAAGGAAGATACTCCCTCGAGCTCTCAAATAATGGCTCTTTTTTCTTCCTAACTCGTTCTTTATTTTTCTGTGAATGTATAATAATAAGTGTATATATTGAAGCAGAGAGAGAGAGAGAGAGAGAGAGAGAGAGAGAGAGAGAGAGAGAGAGAGAGAGAGAGAGAAGCAAGTAAAGCGAAGGCGGAGTAACAACCAGTTTCAAAATAAATTATTAAAAAACAATCGAAGTATATTTTATAAAGTCGTGATCGATGACCGTTGCATACGAAATCAACCGCAATCATTAAACAAATCTTTTCAAATATACAAGTTTGGACATTTATTTGTTAAAAACTGTTTTCTCAATCGTTTTAAAGGAATTTATAAATTGAAATCGTGTTTTCAAAATGTCTATCATTTCTTCAATGATTAATAAATAATTTTTTAATTAAATTTAAAAAGTGTTGTAATTGCAATATAAAGTCTCTCTCGGTAATTCAATATTCTGAGAAATTCAATTATTTTAATTTACTTTAAAGTTCTTTGTGAGTAAATCCAATTTAATTTAGTAGCGTTAAATTAAATATTTCACACATATAGTATACGACTTTTCTTTTGTTTCGATGTCAACTCAGATGATATAACTCATCAAAGATATGTGCAATTCTCTTTCTAAATTCACTCATTATAAATAAAAACAAACTTATAATGTGCATAAGGTAACTTGCAAAAAAAAAAATCTTCAAAGTTCTTCTTGTGAATCTGTGTGACCAAAAACTATTCAACAATCAATCAATCAATCAATCAATCAATCAATCAATCAATCAATCAATCAATCAATCAATCAATCAATCAATCAATCAATCAATCAATCAATCAATCAATCAATCAATCAATCAATCAATCAATCAATCAATCAATCAATCAATCAATCAATCAATCAACCACTTTCCAGGTATAAAAATAACAAAAATAATCAGTTAAAGAAAATTAAAGTTACAAAGTTATCATATTTCCTACCCTACATAGTTTTTTTCCCTGTAGTTTAATTTAAGGGATGATAAATATTAATTCTCAATAAAGATATCTGGAAATATAAATACGTAACAAAATCACCGACATGTTCGTCATAAAAAAGTCGTAGCTTTTAGTAAACTATTTCTACACGTGGAGAGTATAGAAATAAAGCTGAAAATATTTAAATAAAAGATTAGAGTCATCATAAATTTGGTCGTTGTGTTGTGATGCATCCCAATGCACCTTAATTGTGAATGCACGTAATGATAGATGACATTGATATGACAGACAAAGGAAGCTCGCGGGTCAATGTACTTTCTCATTTTATTAGGCAGACGACTTGAGCAGGGCGCACCTGTGACTTATGGTAATGTGTCATTAGAGCTATTGAAATCTCAAAACAATTGAAATTTCAATACTGTGATATTATGTTCGTTATGAAGAACGTTCAACTATATAAACTCCCGCATTCCAACCTATACCTAATCAAATAACTTCTAATTGAATTTATCATCAATTTGATATTTGTTACCCCCGCGATGATGACCCCGCAATGATGAAAAAATTCTATAAAATATATCGTTATAATACGTGTCTTTCATGAACATTTTTTAGTGGAAATAAAAACTTTTATTTAGGGATATAGTCTCTGATTTTCATTGATTGGCTTGCGCATTAACCGGGACGCACCATTACATTCATCAAGACTGATAGATAATTGAGTATTCGGAAGTGTAAGCTACACAACTTATAAAAAAAGTATTCTTAACATACATCTCCTCGTTTGAAATGAGGTTTATTAGTGAACCTAGCTATAGCCATTCATAGGAAACATAAGAAAACGACCCCTATATTTTCACACTATTTTTTAACTCTGCAGAACAATGCTAAAAACCAAGTCCAAGACCACCCAAGACCGTAAAAAATTTAAATAGGGGATGCTAGACACACTTTACCGTGTTTTAAGCTAAAACTAAAAATAATATACGGTAACACCCAAATTTAATTTATTTTACACAAAATTTGAGCATTAATATTACCAGCAGAAAAATTAAATACTTTTTAGAGCTTTGATTGTAACTTCCTTTTTATTGGCCTACATTTTGAAGTTTAAATAATTATATCTTCAATATTATACTGGCGGCAATACGTATTTATCAGAGAATAATTTTTAAACATGTTAATTCCATATAAGGATATTTTATAATCATAATATAAATATGTATACACACACACACACACAAATATATGATAATTTATTATTATGACTATAACACGAATTATTTGAGGAATAATTTTTAAATCAAAAGTAAAAGTTGGTGAAAATTGTTATTCCTTCGCAAATTAACATAAATATAATTTACAACTTGAAGAAATAGCATTTGAACGATTAAAGAGAAGCAGTTAAAAAAATTTTTTTTTTGAAAGATTGGTGCACAAATATACATTGCTGTTTTGCAATATTTTTATTACTGTAGACTGTAGAGCCAACCATTATGGCGTCATTAAGTGTTGACAATATAACGTTGGTCTTTGAAAAACGATATTTTGTCCAATGTGGCATTAATATATATATATTTTTAAACGCTTATAATGATATCATAACCGTTAGATTTGCGATGATGGTATAAAAAATTTATAAAATTGAGTTTCCTAGGGTTTAAACGCTTTTTTCAGAGTTTTGCATCTCTCTCTCTCTCTCTCTCCACTCACTTACTGATATACTTGTAAATTAGTAAAACAGCAGTGAATAGATAGGAAATTAAAATGTAACGGATATTGTCGCAATGATCACTCTTCAAAGTAGCCCAAATTGCAAAAAATAATAATAATAATAAAAAGAAATTGTGTTTGAAAAATACATTAAAAAATTGCCGTATTATAGAAAATGAAATTCACGTCAAAAGAAGAATCAATTTAATGATATATAATTTGTCTTTTACTTTTCATCGCTAGAGCTAATTAGATGACAAGTTGTAATTAAAATTTACAAGATTTTTTTCTCACTTTGTAATTAATTGATATCAAAATTGAGGCATCGCACTTTCACTGTTGTTGACGTTTAAAATTTCAAACATTCGACCTTACAAAGTCTAAAATCTCCAAAGTATCAAGAGTTCAACAACCAAAACATCAAGGATCATAATGCTTAAATATGTTAGAAAGTAGTGGGATTACAATATACTTAAAATAATAAAAACTTTATGCATTTCTCCGCTATAGACAAGATTTGTCTGTGATAAACGTTAAAAGCAATTTGTTTCTCTCATAGAACTATGATTTAGTGGACTAAAATGTATTTTATTTTTTAGGAAAATTAACTTTAATCTTTATGAGCCTTTTTTGGTTTGTTCATTATTAGCCTTTAAAATATTTTTATTTCGTGTTTCAAACTACACTGTTCCTGGAAATATTTTGAATAATAATTCTAAAATTATATCGTATCGAAATTTTAACAATATGCATAAGAAAATATACCATTTTTAATACATTTTTACATTTTTCTAAGTTTTTTTTTTTTTTTTTGCTTTTTTTAATTTATATATATATATATATATATATATATATATATATACATATATTGCGTTGCAAATTGCAATACAAAACTTCAAATCATGTTTTTCAATGTGCCAAATTTTGTTGTACAACTAGACAAATTCATAAAAATAGTTCCATGATTTTCTGTTATTTGAATTATTTGAATATTCATTTATATTTTTCAGAATTTTTGAAACATTTAATTTCTTTTTCTTTTCTTTTCTTTTCTTTTCTTTTCTTTTCTTTTCTTTTCTTTTCTTTTCTTTTCTTTTCTTTTCTTTTCTTTTCTTTTCTTTTCTTTTCTTTTCTTTTCTTTTCTTTTCTTTTCTTTTCTTTTCTTTTCTTTTCTTTTCTTTTCTTTTCTTTTCTTTTCTTTTCTTTTCTTTTCTTTTCTTTTCTTTTCTTTTCTTTTCTTTTCTTTTCTTTTCTTTTCTTTTCTTTTCTTTTCTTTTCTTTTCTTTTCTTTTCTTTTCTTTTCTTTTCTTTTCTTTTCTTTTCTTTTCTTTTCTTTTCTTTTCTTTTCTTTTCTTTTCTTTTCTTTTCTTTTCTTTTCTTTTCTTTTCTTTTCTTTTCTTTTCTTTTCTTTTCTTTTCTTTTCTTTTCTTTTCTTTTCTTTTCTTTTCTTTTCTTTTCCTTTCTTTTCTTTTCTTTTTTTTAAATTATTTTAAAAGCACTCTCAATGTTACAAAAATAAAAAACTATTAAAAAAATACGCAAGCTCAGAAAATTCCATTTTTCAGACAGAATTATGAAATTATTAAATTAAAAAAAATATATACAAAAAATAGAAATACGTTAAAACACATACATGATTTCCTAACGCTTAACTATAAGATATTCTCCAAATAACGTGTTTTATTATTAAATTGATTCATATCTTCGTGCTAGTTAAAAATTATTTATTTACTGACACCAGAGGTAATAAAGTAGAATTACGACTCGTGTTGTGTTGAATGAGAGCCAATAAAGTAATCATATATATTACGCTAATTAAAACTTTAATTTTGTTTTAATTGTATACATTTTTATTATTACAAAAAAAAAAATACTTATAATAATTTCATTTAATAAAAACATTTAATTTTCTTTTATTACTTATTATCTCAATCATTGTTCGTGTAATACGAGAATACGAGGATTTATATTATATAATATAAATCCTATCATATATATATATATATATATATATATATAATCGTATAATATGACCTCATATATATATATATATATATATATATATATATATATATATATATATATAATATTATTATTATATATAATGGCTTATCCAATATACCATATATACCAAATTATCCAATATACCTTAATTAAAATGGGACTTAATTCAATGCAAATCTTCATATTAATTTAGTCTAGCATAAGTAACTAAAAAAATGTAAATAATACTCATAGAGAAATGAAGATTTCGGTGTCATGAGGTGTACCGTGGAGCAAGATACAACATGCACACTTATATTGAAATAATTAGGCATATGTAATTATGCAATTAAACTACCTGCATGACGAGGTGTAATTTATAATTACGGGACATTAAAAAAATATTGTTTATAAACATAAGTTAACAGTTTCTAATTTTGCACCTTTTAGCAAATAAATTTACAATAATGATTTATAATATTACAATGATGTTAATGTCTCGTATTCATACGTTGCAATATTTTCAATTTTAATTGTTTCAAATTGAGACACAAAAATAGTCTCTCTCTCCCTCTCGTTTACTCTTAAGATCATGACAGCGGTCGTTTCTTATCGCAATTCTTATCCCACCCCTGCGAGCGTCCATAAAGTTAGCATATAGGCCAAACTTTATCGCTGCGCTAAGAAAAACACTAAGAAAGGACCGCTGTCCTAGGTTTTACTACTACTACACTGAAAAAACACTTAGACAGTGACAAAATAAATAAGTTAAATTATTACTAAAACAGTCGCTGAGTTATGAGTACAAACGAGAATCTATGACAACTACATGTGAAGCTATAGCTATTCATGTAGTGCACCAAACGTGCCTCGGAAGTCGTTATTACATCAATCAATAATTCAGTATTAATAAATATTCAATAATATAATTCAATAATTAGTATTGGCCAACAAATGTGTATTTAAATTCTTTCAGTGTAGGTATTAAAACATAAAAAAATAATGAAATGATGCATACATAATGAAGCATGATGTTCATGATGTAATGAAAGGACAAAAGTTTTAATATTACTTTACACGTTCAATAAATAAATTATCGACTTCGGTTATTCTGGGTGGCGTGAAGACAATCAGTGTATATTTTTCTTACTTGCAAATAAAAAGCATCGATAACTTGGTCTGTTAGTACAGTACATTACTTACGTCATCACAAAATATCAGCACCGATAAACTGGTTTCCCCTGGAGACTAAAGATAGTTTCAAATACCCCCAATCAAGTTCAAACCTCAGTGTAATTCAAAATGTAAATAACGACTGCAGTTAAAATTATAAATGCATTTTCGTTGAAAGAATAAAAAATCTGACAAATATATTCCAGACATTGTTACAAAATATATCCTTTTTAATTCTAGACATAGACATTGGTAATATATCGATGAATAATTGAACAATTCATGAGTTGTCGATGAAAAGTGACCTTCCTTTATCGTTATAATTCATGTGGTGCAAATCAAGTTCTGTCTTTTGATATATATTTAAATTTGCATTTTTTATTTACTTAATCAATTCTATTCACGTATTTTTATTACAAGTTATTAACTTGACGCTTGAACAATAATTCTTTTGTTGGCATGTGTGCGGCCTGGTGAGTTGAACGCATGCAACAACTTAGAGTCTTCGTGAAACAAGCGTTCGACATCTAGTACACGATTGAGCGCGGAGACAACAAAAGTATCGATATCTTTCTCTTCTCTCGCTGTATATCCGGGGACGAAAGTTCGAGGACCTTTACTTACCATAAAAGCCATTACTTAATAACTTAATATATTTTGCAAAGTTCATGTATGTCATGATTTTTTTTTTTTCATAATAAAATAATGTCATGTGTTTAAAATTTTGTCACTTTTTTAATATGCAAAATTTACAAAGTGACACAAAATGTTTTGCGTCTTCGTCCATGGAACGTTTGTACATTCTTTATTACAGTCTTTACTTTTAGCTAAGACTATACCTTGTATATATATTTAAATATTGTCAAATGAATAGTTGCCGAGCTACAAACTTTACAATTTTACCGCCTTGCCATATGACGTGCAGACTTTATTGTCAGAGAGAAATAAGAAGAAAAAAAACCTCTTAAGTATAGAGGTCAGTCGTTGATACTTCAACAAAACTTGAATCAACCGATTTGATTTTCCGTTAAGTTTAGATTTATTTATTTATTTTTTTTTTTTTTTGCATTTTGTTTTGGTGCAAAAAAAAAAAATAATATTGCAGCAAATGAATTAATATATTCAATTTTCGACGGTTAAACTTAATTCACAGTTACTGTTATTTGTTACAAATAACATGGAATACAATATTATAGTTACTTCTATAAATAGTTATAACACTCAATTCCCAAAGTAAAGTTCAATTTTAAAGTAACATCGCTATGTTATTTACACGAACGTTTTTGAGGCATTATATTTTTTTATTATATTTTTATTTTTCGAGTATTATATTATACTCGTCGTGCTCTCTTCCTTATTCGTTCTGGCTCTTGACCGCTGCTGTTCTCCACGACGACGAGGGTGTGTGGTTGTCGTCAGAAGTTCATTTTGTTGTTGTTGTTGTTGTTATTGTACGGTTACTTTAAATATTGTTGTGATTATAGGTGGATTTAAGAAAGGATTCTAAATGGGTGGCAATTCAAAACTACCCTGATGAATTGTATCATTTTTTTTCTTGTCATTTCTATAATGCTTCTAATATTTTCCTCTTTTTAGAATGACTGACTTTAATGACTTTCTCTCCCAACTCTTTTTGCTTCTTATATACTATTAAATTTAGTGTATATTTGATAAAGCATCATCTATAAGCTTTAAATATCCTGTATCTCTTCTTATCTATTTTATTCATGTGTTCATTCCCCCTGATATCTTAGGAACGACTTACCTTTCCGATATCCTCTTTACATACACAGAGTATGGAATATACTATACACATATTTTTCTTATTCATTTTTGTCTGGTTTTGTATACTATGTACTAAAAGTAATTCAAATATATGTTTAAACATTTTTACTCCTTTACCGATCCGCTGTATTAACTCAATTAAACTTTGTACTATATGGAATACATACTCTTGTTAAAATCGGGTAGGTTTTTCTATTTCTGTATATTTTTGTTAGTTCTGTGTTCTTTTTTGTTTTAGTATACTGATTACATGTAGGGGGTAATAATTTTCATTTCACATTCTTTCTATTGTATTATCCTCTTCCTTCATGACGTTATCAAGCGGTCAAGAGCCAGTAACGTCTGAGGAAGAAGGCAGACGAGTATATTATAATAACAAATATTATAATATACATAAATGTTTAAACTGCACTATTCGAAAACATAAACGTAATAACATAGTAATGTAATTTTAGAAACTGTGAATTGCGTGTTTTAATTTGTTATCCAAGTGGAATAACTATTCAGCGTTATTGGTAACATTGTGACGCGAGTAAAAACCCAGTGTCTTGTAAAGGTAAGATAAATGAAAATTTTATCATCATGTCACCTCGCTTGAAATTCAACTTTTCAAACACACATTCGTATAATACGGTATTTTACAATAGTTTAATTATAATTTAGTAAGTAAAGAAGTTAATTGATATTTTACCCCCTTCTAGAGTACTCTACTTATATGCACACACACACACACACACACACACACACACACACACACACACACACACACACACACACACACACACACACACACACACACACACACACACACACACACACACACACACACAAAAGCAACAAATTATCTTAAAAATGCAAACGAAATTTGACCATTGAGCTATTATAATCTCTTTGAATTTGACTCACATAGTCATTGATCCCTCTCGTTTAAGAAAAAATAATGCTAATGGTACAGACCTAAATATTATAAGATTAAATATTATGCATACAATGTATGTACAGTACATAAGTCATACATTTATAAAACAAAATTACATTCATATCACTGTACTCGATTGTCGCAGATAAAATTAAAAACATGTTAAAAATAGCTAGACCACATATTTTACGGAAACTTATAATTATTATAAATTATTTTGTCCTTCCTGTCCTATAGCTTGCCTTCCTGCGTGATATAGTATATAACTAAAAGATTTCTCATGCTAATTAAATAATTTACATTTTACCTCATGTCAAAGTTAAAAATGCGTATAATAAAAAATATAAAAAAGTAGTTGTTATATTTTCGTCTATATAAGGTTACATGCCTTGGACACCCCGTGGAGTGTATAAAACAAGTACTTGGTCCTTGGCTTGCCTTGGCGGCAGTGATTCGTGACATAACTTAGTGCGGGCACGCCCACGTATGCAATATGTATGTATGTATGTATATACAAGTCACCCCATTAGCCACACACTTTGCTTACACTGAGAGAACATTCGTGTACCGATGATTGGAATCAAATGTAAACGCACCGTGAGATAAAATGTAACTCTATTTTCTTATAAACATAAAATAATTTAACTTCGTTTCATTAATTTTATTTATCCATAATATTGCCGTATAGATGGCAAGGGAGTAAAATTTTGCAGGGTCTGGTTAACGAGTATATCATACAATTTGCATGAAGTGAAGCCATTAGAAAATGTCCACATTTTTCATATGAAGACATGGAGTTGTATTAGTGGGGTGTATTAGGATGGGTATTTTTAAGATACTATACGTGAGTGTATATTACACTCGACCAAACTTAAAATTTGCGGCAAAAATATTAAATATTTGCGGCAAATTTTCAAAGTTATTTTTATGACAAAAATAAACGCAGAGCTAAATTTCAATCAGGTAATGGGAAAAAGTTTAATCATGTTCTAGTGTACAGTTTAAATCAAACAAAATTTAACCATATTTGACTTTCACGTGAATTTTACTCGTATATATTTTTTTTTTAATACGAATATGGCATAACATTTAAAGATGTATATTTTTAATTGTGTTGTACACAATAGTATAGTAATAGGTACCAGAATAGATCTTAGAAATTCAAGGAACTGTTTCAGGAATATATCAACGGTAATTTTCCAAAAATAGTTTAAATTAATCATAAGAACAGAGCACTGTACAGTTACTGTTGAAATCAATCCTATACTTTTATATCAGTGCAATAGTATTCTATTAACGTTTAATTTTGAGTAAATATACATTTTGATTTGTTTGCAATATATATAGTAATCTTTCGTATAGGTAATTAAAAAAGACAAAGATCCATCCTGCAATAATCTCATAATCTTATAGGATAATCTGACCATTCACATTTAAGTGTTTCCACGTGTACATACTCCGATTTCTTGCTTCACAATTGGCATAAAACGATTCGATCTATGTAAATAGTAAATATATTTACTAAATTTTGCTAAACAAAAAAGTCGTAAGCACGCAGAAAGCTATCTTTTTTTGACCCAACAAGAGAGAGAGAGAGAGAGAGAGAGAGAGAGAGAGAGAGAGAGAGAGAGAGAGAGAGAGAGAGAGAGAGAGAGAAAAGAAAAAAGTTCTTTACGTGTAGATAAAACTAAAGCCTGAAGCAAAAGTCAAATTAATTTGACAGCCAGGCGTTTAATAATACCATTTCGTTTTAATAATGATACGTGGGTTGAAATAATAATAATAAAATTAGATCGAAACCACGTCTTGATAAGAATTTCGTAATAAATTATTTTAATCTCAACAATCGTAAGCTATATAGTCCTATTATATTATACTTTGTATATATATTTTTTTGTCTACTTCCATTTGTGGTTTCTTCTAACTGCGGTAGATCGGACAGTGCCAAGGTATTAATTTAATATTTTTATGATTTAATTATTTAAGTCCAAAATTATTTAAATATATATATATATATATATATATATATATATATTTATAAGAAAAAATAAATAAGTTTGGTGCTGTATAGCTTGAAGATAAACATTTAAAACATGATAATGGATTAAGAAATAGTTTTTTAAATACATATTTCTACAATAGTTATGTCAAGATCTATATTTTTATTCACAAGTAGAATTGAATTGTATGCATGGGTCGGCATTCACCATGACAGCTTAGAGAAACGTTAGAAACACTTGGTAGGCTCTGGTTATTGCTACCAACTCTCAAATACTAAATAACAAATAACTGTATAGCGTCGATGCTTAAAAAAATAAATATAACGTGATTTATGTTCATTTAATGATACATAATATAGCATAAATTTGAATATTATAATAAATGTATTAGTTATTATGCTGTATACTTGCCATGGTTTGCATCATGATTGTTTATCAATATTACGCAAATTATGGTTGTTATCTGAATAATTGATGCTGAAATGAACTGAAGCTATTATAGCATTTATTTTTGTCTGCATTTTTCAAAATGATTTGTAATGCTATAGTTTTTGATAAAGTTTTCATTAAATTGTGCACAATGAAAAATATTTCAAATTTAGATATCTACAAAAATGTTTCGTGCAAGTGTCATAAAAGTGTCACGTCAAATTTCATTTCAACTTAAGGTAAATTAATTTTCTTAAATTTAAAAGAGAAAATAAAGAGGTTTCAACTTTCATGTAAAAAGTTGATTAAAAATACTTTCGCATTCACTTTCGATCGAGCCATCTGTTGTATTTGTTTATATCTACATACGAACATATATAATTACGACTAGAAACTTAAGCCGAGTGTTGGCCCAAAGTAAAACAATTGCCAAGTGCGCAGGTTACTAGCCGTGTGAAATTCAATTCAAAATTTACTGTGCTAAATATTGTAGTTATTATTAGAATTAATGAAGTTTAATTTCGCTAGTTTGTACAATTATAGCAACTGCATATTCATATAGCAATACATACTATATTATTACGACCCCACTTTTATTTCATATAAATTAAGTCACGTATTTTCAATCGCCTAAGGTAAATTGTCCTCTTTAGGACTAAGAAATAAAGCCATTACTTATAATATGTAAATTGCTAATTAAATTTTGCAAAAAGAGAATAAAGAATTTGAAGTGGATTATGTTCTTGAAAGTAAAAACTATATTTCATGTATGTTTTATAACATAATTATAGAGAAAAACAGGAAAAAAAATTGACATTAAATTATTAAAAAGAAAATTGTAGTGACGTTGACGACTGCGTCTTACATAGAATCTATTTATTACAATGAGAGACCATATATATTAGACGATATTCAAAGTAAACATAAACAAAAGTGGTGCTAAAGAGAGTGTGTAAATCAAATAGCGAAACTTCTTTATTGTAAGAGACTCTTGGGGGCGTCTAATGCGCAAGCAATCAAATCTCTTAATTTTCAAAACACGTACCTCTCTCTCTCTCTCTCTGACAGGTTCAGGTGCACATACTATAGGACCTCAAATTTGATTTTATCGCCTTAGCTTATATTATGTATAGATTTTAATTCCTTATAAGGTCTTCATATATATAATACATGAAATAAACACTAAACAATGAAATGAAGATTTTTAAATCACTATAACTATACAACTTCAATATAAAACTGTATTTTGTGAGAATCATTTTTCTACTTATTTGAAGAGAATGTATTACATCTTAACGTTTGAAGCATAATGTTGCAGAACATATTTTATTGATATACTATAGTTTTGATTGCTGTTCATAATATTGTGTTTCATTTGCATAATTTGATGATTGTTGACGCTGAATATTGATTACGTTAATGCAAAGTAAAAGCAATTGGTGGGTGGACCGCAGTAATGAGAGACAAGTGACATGAGATTTACGCAATCTTTGAGGTGCAGCATCACATTTGATACACTGGCTTGACGACGGCGCGAGCAAGCGAGCAGCCTTGGACACTATACGCTTCAATTACTCTCAATCTCAAGTCAACTTGTTACTCACCTCTTATCGAGGAAGCAATGGAAAAATGTTTCTGAAAAAACATTCTCTACATTTAGTAAATATTTTTCAAAAACATTTTTCCATTGCTTCCTCGATAAGAGGTGAGTAACAAGTTGACTATTACGTATGGATTTTGAATCTCTCTGAAAAAACATTCTCTACATTTAGTAAATATTTTTCAAAGAGATTCAAAATCCATAAAAAAAAATACTCTTGAAAATTTCCCATAATTGTACGGTAGATTTTCAATTAACATCTCTTACCATACGTAATCTTATGTGAAACAGGAGAAAAGTGATTTTAACCTATGAATTCTTCTAAATTAATTGTTTTAAAACTCAATGTATAATACTTTTCTTTTTTGGGCAATTAGAAAAGCAGTCATAAGCATTTTTGTAAGGAGTTTTGAAAGAAAAAAAAAAGTAAAACAATGGAATTGAAAATTATCTAATAAAAGCATGCAGTCCGAATGAAAATTTGAGTGTGTGAGAGAGAAAGCAACTTTATGTAGAGTATTAAATCACGTACAAGTTATTTAATTTCAAAACAAATAAAGTTCCATTGCAAAAGATTTGTCAAAGAAAAAAACTGCCAAATTCAGCAATATTTTATCATTTGTATTTCAATTAAATGTGGATATGACAAATTTAGGGCGTTGAAAAGCTTAACGTTATAGTTATATAAAGTTTTAGGTAAACACAATGGGCGGGCGGGCGGGCGGCATCCAACGTGTCATAATTTATGTGTTCCCGATATGGAAACCCTACTTCGACTCCTCATTAGAAACAGTTTTATGATTTTCAGTGGGAAATTCTTAATGTCTCATTAATTTAGACAATGCTTAAATCACACAAATTGATTTTTAAAACAAAACAAAACTGATTTGGAATGCCTTATTTATATCAAAAGAAATTTCATTTGTAAGAATAAAAAATGTTCAGTTTTCAATTTGTTAAATATACATCATTAAAATTAATAATAAGAAATGTTATTTCTATGACAATGGAGCTTATCGGTGGAGCGTGCTATAGACAATTACAGGTGGTGCGAGAAATATGAGTACCTTAAATTTCCTATCCTTTAGCACTGAGGGATTCAGATTTTATAATTTTGATATCATTAATTTATAGAACAATTTGCAGCACCGAGGTTGCAGTTATAATGAGGGATAGACAAACTTTTAAGTGTTTTTGACCCTTGATTTTTTTAAAGAAAATTTAATCAGTAACACCCATTAATAATAATGCAATGATTGCGATATTACGTTTCCTTTTGAGTTGCCTAGAAGGGGACTCTAGTTGAGAGCTAGGATCAATATCTTATAAAGTTGATCCTCTCTCTGTCTCTGCAACAAGTTACTTGTACTTGTACTTAATATTTATTTATTTTTTAATCTCAATGACAACTCACAATCATATTTATTCCTCAATAAAAACTCTAGATATTTAAATTTTATAGAAGTATAATCTGGGCTGGCTTGCTGTGATTTTGCTGACCACGTTGTTTTAGGCTCCCTATAGACTCCCCACAAATGTGGAAAACCTTTTAATTTTCATACACACTTTCTTTGTCATAGCTTGTTCCTTAGGCCTTTTGTTGTCCAGTCCGACTCTGGAAGTAATAAAGTGGTGCAAAGTTGCAAGAAAAGACCACGAGAACCACAAAGCAAAGTTGACACCACGCTCTGCACTGCGCAGTGCGGCGCAGTGCGGCGCAGCGCTGAGCGCAGTACCCGCGGCCACTAACATTATTATTAAGTTACAGAGAAGCGTATCAAAAGTTGACAGACTTCTTTTATTGCTTCGCTTCAGAAGTTTATATTCACAATGATGCGAATATACAACTTTGAAAAGTTAAAATTTAAATTGTCCTCAAAGACGCCGGTCCACCTCACAATAATGCTGGTATTTTGATCTCTCATATCATCAAAATTTTAAATATTCATTTTGTCTGAATCAAATTAAGCTGTAGACGTCATATCAGCGAAGTCAAAAGAAACAGGAATATTTTACTAGTTATTTAAACAGACCTTTTTGTATATTTATTTAGCTTATATATTGAAGCATGAATAACTATTTAATTTAATTATGACTAGCTAGATTATTATTTGCAATATTACTTGGCAACTTGAGAGAGAGAGAGAGAGAGAGAGAGAAAGAGAGAGAGAGACAGAGAGAGAGAGAGAGAGAGATTCCCTTTAACATGAAAATACGGTATAACATGAAAACTGATACTTTTCAAAATACACAAAATTATAAAACAAACTTGCTACAACTTTCGTAGGTCCAGATAATATGCTGGCGTCATAAATTTCCTATGTGAAGTGTGAGAAATGCGTTAAATAAAGATTTAGTGGCTATCGTGCTTTAATATGACCACAGTAGCGCAGCGGTTGTCATTCCCCGAGTAAAAGAGAAATAAATAAAGATCGAGCCCTTGTCCATATAAGCTCTTTAGAGTGGGTTGCACTAACATGGGTACTCCACTAATGGTCCATCTTTAACATTTGGTTACCTTGATTCACAGACAAAACGCCGCACGAACAATACAATCCACTTTGCATACGTATGCTGAATCAACATCACATTACAGACTTATAAGTAACGTTGCTACTCAAATTATAAATAAACAACACTTTTTATTATTATTATTATTATTTTCCATTCTAAGATTTCAAACTGGAGATAGCTATCTTCGTAAAGTTATACTTTTTTTGTTACTATTTTTTTAGTGCTTCATAAATTAGAAATTTAATACCTCTTATTTATTTTCCTTCTTAAGAAGATTTTTTTTTTTTAAACATATTATAATTTATAAAGTTGAGTATAATATAATGCGAGTTACAATTAAAATTTAAAAGAACAATAATAATAAAAAAAAAATTATTGACTCAGACAGTTGATAATAACATAAAAGTTACAACACACGTTGATTTATTACGTACACAAATATAATAATGGAAAACATGTGCCAATAGTCCATGGGAAAATAAAATTAAAATTTGGAAATCATAATGGGAATTATGCTGTGTGTTTTTCCGGTTGGCTATTTTCAAGAATGAGAGCTTCAGTATGCTTGATGTTAATAATATTTGCTAATAACTCTCATAGAGCGTGCATGCAATTTTGTTTATCTTTACTTATTTTTTGAAATTACAACATCTACTTCTAATATAATCGCGAAAATAATTGTTTAATTATAGTTGAGATTTTTTTTTATTATTTTTTTTTATTAAAGCTTAATGTTGTAAAATTTGAAAAACAGTTTTATTTGTAAAAATGTTGGGACTTAAAAGATTACAATAGCAGATTAAGGTTTAGTAAATTTGCTGAGTTGCTTTTACGTTACAAAAAAGCAACGTCATGATTCAAACAAAATTTGTTACCAGTTCTTAGAAAATATGAATTACATATCACACCTAAATATGTAATACATAGATTCAAGGTCAATATCAAAAATATTTATTCAAAATTGAAAATTGTCACTAATTTTTAAAATTTTAACATTTAAATCTAACAGAATGAGATTTACACGGTTCGATAAAAGCAAAAAAAAAAAAAAAAAAAAAAAAAAAAAAAAAAAATCTTTCATCTGTACCACGGTGAATGTAAATGTATGTTTAAAACTCACTAATTTAATCAATTTAATTATCGTGTGTGCAATATATGTTTATCAAAATTTACATGATATTTCATCTTCATTACAAGTTAGATTTTTTTTAGATTTCTCAGTCGTGATGTATTGCTAGCAACCTTCCTAAACTGCGTCTAGCTAAATGGAGAAACTGGAAGATGAAAAGTATTTTGTAACATTTGATCCCGCTTATTTAGTAATTTAAAGTAAGTGGTTAATTTTCAACCTGTCTCGAAGATCATTTTCTTCCCGAGCAAAATATTATTGCTTGACCTCGACGTAATTTTTCTGCACTTTCCTCTGTCTGTAATTAAAGCTGACAAGTTTGAAATCTACTTTTTAATTACATTTTCATTAATTAAGTTTACTCCTAATACAGATTAGCAGGTTAAGTGTCCAATAATAAATTACGACTATACGTCAAACTGAGCTTAATTGTCATGCATGATTTAATTACACCGAGCTCACAGTTTATTATGAACAATTTTCACTTCACTTGCTCTGGTTACAAAATAACCTGCAGGCCTTTTTATTATGAAATCTTTTTTTAATCAAATTTCAAAGTATTTTATTAATTAAATTTATTATAATTATTATTTGCGTTGTATAGAAGCATGATACTATTAATTAATTTTTTATTTGAAAATTTTAACATGCAAACCAAGGAAGTAAAAAAGCTGTTTTCATAATATATATATATGTATATATATATATATATATATATATATATATATATATATATATATATATATATATATATATATATATATATAATAAATTAATAAGGGTTGAAGTTACCCAGAATTATCACAAAACTCTTCAAATATTACACATCTGATTTGTGTATTATTTTTAAACTTTTACATACTCATGATAAATTTTCAAAGTTAGCACCCGAAAAGTGAAGGATAAATAACACGCTAAACATTTTGAGGTAAACATGTACAGATCTTGCAATTGAAAATTTTGTATGGTACACACCATACCCCTTTATTTTCCTACTGCATTTTTTTTTTTTTTTTTTTTAATACTTAACATAATATTTTACTATAATCTTGTATTGAATATCTTGGCAACCTATGCAACTTTGACCGCAAAATTGTTGTTGAGAGATAATACAGTATGAACAAATAATATAATTATAATGACATGTATAATATTACAATGTAATATGCAACTATAAAATAAGAAGAAAAAAACGTCGTTGGTTGACTGATTGATTTCTTGTCACCAATCCCGCATAACTTATCTCAATAAAGGCAACAATCTGATAGAGGGAAGCGCTGTTATAGACAATAAGTCAGAACTAGTCACCCAGTAAGGTAAAGCAAAGGTGCAAGCAAAGAAGGTCTGAATGACCAGGTGTACGTAGTACGTGTACATGCCAGTAAGTAAGTTTGATACTTCTTGAGTATATTGACGGGGGCGAGAGAATGAGCCAACCTACGTGTTCCATCCAAATCACCACCTACTCCCTCCCTCTCCAGTTTAAATTCCCCGAAGTGTGTGATCATAGTTAAGTTAAGTACAACTATTGCAATTGCTTTGCTATCCTCGATCACTTATCTACCTACATTAATATTATTGTCATTATGTATGAGGTGATAGTAATAACACGCCTTCTACATTTCAAATATACATAATTTAATAAACATTCGCTATATGTAATAAATTTAATGCTAATAGTAAAATGTAATATATTATTATGTAAACTACGATTTGACAATCAAGATAAATATATTTTTTTTCCTGTTGATGTTGTTCGATTAATGTTTTCAATTATATTATTTCTCCGCCTCTGTACTTTCTGTGTGAATAAAATTAAATATATACTGAAAAGTAAGAACAAATGTAGCAAATTTGTACCTCGGATATTTTAATTTATTTGCATTTTCTGTGAAATAAAAGTACAGCATTTTATATCCTGCATTGAGAGAGAGAGAGAGAGAGAGAGAGAGAGAGAGAGAGAGAGAGAGAGAGAGAGAGAGAGAGAAAACAATTAAATTATAAAATTATATAACATTCTTGAAAATTATTGATTTTTTAGAGCAACGCAGAACTTCAAAGTCATTGCTCGTCTCATGTACACTCACTGCACTGTTCACTGACAATGAGCGTGGCTTATAGTACATATATATATATATATATATATATATATATATATATATATATATATATATATATATATATATATATATATATATATATATATATATATATATATATGTGTGTGTGTGTGTGTGTGTGTTAGTAAAAATGTGATTTCGATCGTGATTAATGACGTAATATTCAACTTTACAACGATCAAAATGAAAATATTTGTTGAAGCTTCTCTTGGAAATGACATTTTATTATATTAGTATATTATGTGATATTACATTTTTACTTACTATGTGTACATGAATGCAACTTTATGAAATTTTATAGTAGGTAGTTGTTATTATAAACTTTTTAAGCACAATACCATATATATATAAATAAATGAGTACAAATAAAAAATATAAATAAGGGATCGAGGCTAATTTTTGAGTTGTCAATAGAAGACATGTCATATTTCTGAAATTGTCCATCATAATATAAGAAAGAAAATATTTATTGATTGCATATCATGACACTGATTTAGCATGCAACTTTATAAAAGTATGTTTTTTTAAAACTCAAAACTTAAAATTTTGTATCCATGGTGCACACATACCTGCTTCCTAAATTGTGCAGTTTTTGTATGCTTAAGTATCCCTTACAAAAAAAAAAAAAAAAAAAAAAAAAAATCTTTTCCAACTTACAGCGAAATCATTGCAACATCTCATCATTTTCAGCCTTAAGGAATCTTGAGATATGAGGCTACTTAATACAAAAATACTTAAGATAAAATTTATTTCTATTTAGGAAAATTTAATTACTATAGCTAACATTGATCCATATTATTTACATCTTAGAAAAAAAGCTACATAAAAAAGAACATAAACCTGTCTATATTATCAATAGAAATAAACAGCACTTTACGTTGGCGCGTGGGTGCCAATAAATTCTATTAATTAAATAATGATTTTAATATAACATAAAACGTTGATCAACTATTAAAAAATACCTACACTTTAATATAAACATATAAATATAATGTTCTTACTCGACACTCGCGGTATAGCTTTATACTGTATATGCGTAAATTGCCTTTATTTATTTATTACTTTTTCCCTTCGTAAAATAAATATGTCTTCAAATCTTATTCAAGTTGCGTAACTTATTATTTACCTATACTAAGAAATTGTGAAGGAAAGCTATATAATTAAAAGTCGCTAAATGACGTTTCTCACTGATAGGTCATAATATTTATCTATACTCATTGCAAACATTATCAAAACACAAGCTCAATTTGTTGAATAATAATGAAAATCAGAATTTCTTTACAAAAAATATTGCCCGATTGCAGCATACCTAATAAAACTTTTTGTAGCAAAAATAGAAATTTTCTTATCGAAGTAAATCGGTAAAATTATGAGTGATTCGTATGAGTATTTAATATATTATAAAATTCATGCAAAGTTAAGTTAGGGCAACTAATTTAAAAAATTTGGTTATTCCTGTAAGGGGTTTAAGTAATATTGATATCATCCCTTAATTTTTAGTTTAAGGGGAGCTTTTACTGGTTTGCAACCAATTGTTTTGCGCACTTGCTCGAATACGTTTTATCAGCAAATTCAATATTAGCAAAACCCTGAGTACAGGAAGTTGTGTTGAGTATACATTATTTTTGACTCTCTTGGTCATACAATACTATGACGTCACGACAGCTCAGTAATTGCAGTAATACTGATTGTTTGAGACTTGAGACAAGTAATTATTTACTAAAAAAAATCATTTGTTCTTTAAATACAAAAATCCTTAGGCAATATTTAAAATATAAACAAAAAGGCGTTGTCTACAGTTTCTTAGAAATTTACAAGGATATAACATTTTTATGTAAAATGTGTTTCGTATTGTTATGATTTTCTTTACTGGATTCGGCACGGGACATAAAGTAAGGAATGAAATTAGCGTTATTAATGAATTCTTGGTAAAAAAATTTTTTTAATAAAATTGATATTGTTCACTGTATTGATTACATTGTTTAATTCAATTGTTGTTTGGAGAAAAATGTAAAATCTCACACATTATACTGTAGTTTGTTTGTTTTCAATTACAGTTCAGTTATTATAAAGTGATGTTGACAAGTAGAAATATTTTAAATGTGCAATAAGTTGGACTGTAAGCAATCTGCATTTAAACACATTAAAATTACATGCAATTATATTTATCACACATTGAAAACATTGCTGGATTTAACAAGCTTTAACGTATTTTTAAGATAAAATGTATGACGTTGGAGAGTAAAAAAGTACAATATCTTGGCATTTTAGCACAGAGACGCAATTTTAAGCAGTTTTTTTAGTGTTGCTTTTTGTTCGGTAATTTATATTATTTTAGAATTTTAAGCAGTTTTTTTAGTGTTGCTTTTTGTTCGGTAATTTATATTATTTTAGAATCATGGAGTTAACATGGTAAAACTAAGAAAATGCCATGTTAATCTATCTGTATTGATATCTGATGTGTTTTTTCCCTGCAAAATAATGCACAGTGATGATACTTCGAGGTATATAGCAAGGTTGTGCATGCATGGTGCTCCGAGACATACACGTACGGGTGTGGTGGGCGGGTGGGCGAGCACCACTTGTTCGCCCACCTTTCTTCTCTCTCTCTCGCCTCTTCACCTCCGCCCACTCACACGTCTCTCTCGCGATCTCGCGATACAAGCCTGAGGTGCTGTAGTGCCCTTGCCATGCAGTATGCCCACTCACTGAGCCCTGAGGTGATACCGCCCTTATGTAACTGAACTGCCCTTGCCTCAGATCTCTATCTTTGCAACCATGACATCACCTGTTTTTACAATAAACTCAAGTAAAATGAAGATAAATTATACATGAATTGTTAATATGTCATCAGTGATATGACGTTTATGATATTATATGGCGATACCTATTGTAATTAAGGCTTAACAATTTCGTATTGTAATATTCATTGATGCAGTGTTGAAGTAACACTCATTTTTAGCGTGTAGACAACTCAGATCCGGTTAAAGATTTCTTCTCTATTTTATCAGCTACAAATATTATTGTAAAGTTGATGTGTTAAGGGAAAGATTTTTTTTATAAAAACGTCATGCAAGGTACGAGTAATACCTCACGTCATAGCACTCCATTGGGGTCGCTCATATTCATAGAGGAGAAGTCAGTAATGGGGATCAGCTGATAGAAAAAGTGATTGTCAACTGGTCCGTTTTTTTTTTAAAGGACTTAAGACCAATAGGATCTCAACTATTTTAAAATTTATGAGGTGTTCCGATGCAAATTTTTATTAGCACTGTTTTAATTTTTAAGCTTATAACACTCAATGCTATTTTCTATAATGAATTACTCTGAAATTTATATCGGTGGTAGCTAACACAAAAGCTTTTAAACGGAATCTCACATTTGATTGCAATATGAAAAAATTCACATTAAGTGATTTTTTTTAAACTATTTCTATTTTACTTTAAAAAAAAAGTATATTATACCGTATAATATTATGAAACTATAAAACATAAACACTATTCCATTCTGACAAGTTTTTATTTTCCAACCATATGGACAAAAATATATACGTAAATAATAAAATAAGATTACTGAAACTATTTAATGAAATATATTGTAATCCTTTATATGTATTTTTGTAATCAATTGGTATTATTATCAATGATCAATAACGAAACTGAATTATGCTAGCGTAATATTATAGCAACACTTATACATAACAATATAAATTATGCTATTGAATAATGTAATTGGCGCACAGCGTAACAAATATAATGTAAAGCCTAATTCTTATGTTACTCTGATATAGCAACGTTTAGATTATGTGACATAAACGCAGCATAAATTACGTAATTTCTTTCATCCATGAACATGAAAATCACGATTTTTTTTTATTGTTATTATCTTACGGCGCACTGTACGTACAAATTATAGGTATGCTGATACTCATCAAATAGTTTTTCAACATCTTGTATATTATTATGTGTGTAAATTAAGTGCTATCAATTGACAATTGATTTGTTTGACAGGCCCGCGGCACAATGTCGGCCGAGGTGGGCCAGCAAAACACCCCCCTGTCCGGGGATACCTGTGACGTCACGCAGATCCAGGATGAAGATCTCCTGCGCAAGATGGTAAGTTACACGATTTTATATGAACGTGACGAGAAAATAATACACTTTGTAACCTAGCATTATCGAATCAAAATACTATAAGTTTCTATAGCAATACGTAAGCAATGAATAACTGGTTTGATCTGATCATAAATATTATTTATTATTACCAAAACTACTACATATGAACCTCTTTTATTTGACTTTATATTGTTCTTATTACACGGATAGAACATATACATATCTAGCGTCGATATATTCATTAACTTATGCCAGTAATTGTATAATATATTGACTTACATATTAAACGTTTGGTTCGGTTCAATGTTCATGATTTAATCTAGAGATTTATACATTAATTGTTATGACTGAAGTGTTTTCTCAATGTAACTATATGAGATAACTTTACTTCTCGAGTTTTACTTCTATATTTGTACTTTGTGCTATCAAGTAAAAATCAAATGTCAGAGTATTTCAATATTAATATGGATTGATATTTGCTCCAATTATGTCAATAAAAGTTAGCTGTTTGCGTCTCTAACTTTAATCCGATATATCTCACATGAAAAGAGAAACGTTCAAGTCACTCATTATAATGTTACCTGGCAGCTAAACATTTCATTTTAAGTTTTTGTTCTCCTTTAACATTACCATTTTAGTATTATTTATAAAGCCCTCTTTTATTTTTATTATGTCATTTTTTAGATTATTAAAATGTTTAAATTAGGGTTTTAATTTTATTCATGTATAAATAAAAAATCAACATAATTTTAGTGTCTGGAACTTAAATAATAATTATAATAATACGTTATGTTAGAAATTATATTGTGAAATTATGCTTAAAATAACATTTTAATTTTTCTCTCTTTCTGCAGTGGCAAACTACCGACGACTTTGGACGTAAAAAAGAAATTCGTGCTCGCATGTACAAGCTCCGCGAAGCTCGACTTCGTGAATTTTACACCACTGGTGAGGTGCTAAAAGACGTCCAGAGCGTGGATCCAACCGCGGTGTCTGTGAGTATTCGAGAGGAGACACCCAAGCGAGGCGGGACACATTATCGTCAGCTGGTGGTGGGTGAACTACGAGGAGACGTGGAGAGCTCCGCTACGGTCACCACGCACTATGAGACCACGAGCACCACTGGAGGAGGCTCGGTGACTAAACAAAGGACCGAGGAAGTGAAAACACTTCACAATAACGGCCAAGAAGTTGTGATAGAGAGCAAGCAGCAAAGTTCCGCCTCTTCTCGTCTCCCACGTCTTAACGTAACCACTAGATCTTCAGAAACCACACAAGAAAATAAAATGACGTCATCATTAAATAATGACAATCGTATTACCGCTGAACGTCAAACTTCAAATACAGATACAAAAATAATGAGTGAATTACAGAAATTAGATACATTTTTGTCCACGACTGGTGTCGAAACACCCACACCAACACCTGATAGTATTCGTGGTTCTGCCTTTGACGGTAGTAACTGGACCGTAGTATCGACGAACACAAGTAGTGCGGAAGCTAACAATGCAATTAAGGAGAAGAATGCGGTAGTGCAGGAGTTTGTATTCGAGAGCGGCGAGGGCGACGGTCCCCGTAGTAAGACTGTGATAGCAGAGTACCACCAGCCAGGCTCAGAGAAAACTCCCGAGGTGCATGCTGTGATGAAGCAGACCGCGAGCCAGGCCCAGTACAGCAGTGAAGACGGCTCGAGTTCTGTCACACGTACCAGCAAAACGACCAGCAGCTACAGCGTATCACATCAACAGCGACGTATCAGTTCTGATAACAGTCTCGCTCACGAGGCTTTCGCTCGCTCTCTCCGCAGTCCAGAGCGTCGCATGTATGACTCAAATACTTCAACCAGGACTTCTTCTAAGTCCTCCCTTGATGCCTCCATTGGACGTGGTAGTCCTGAGAGACCAGCGTCCATCCGTTCTCCACGTCCCAGCTCGACTGAGCAGAGAGCAGTTCGCTCCTCACCTCGCTCCAGCCCGGAAAAAGAACGCAGCGCTCCCTCGTCTCCAACAAGATTTAACCGCGGTTCACCTACCAGAGCCAGCCCAGAAAAAACACGAGCTTCTCCCACTAGAGACACTGTGGACAAATCTTCTCCAGTACGTTCAAGTCCTGAAAGAAAATTCAGCAGAAATTCTCCAGAAAAACAATCTTCATCTCCAACTCGTGAAATCACTGAGCGACGTGTATATCAAACCAGCTCGTCGACTAATTCCACGTCAACAACGGCTAGACGTCGCACATCACAAACTAGCTCTCAAAGATCTTCTCCTACGCGTGATACACCTCAAAGAAAAAATTCTCAACCGTCATCTCCTAAAAAAGAAGAAGCAGAGCGGCGTACGTCGCAAACGAGACGTCCCAGCACCAAGGACGAGCCTCAGAGACGTAACTCACAGACGAAACCTTTGTCACCCGCGAGAGCAAGTCCTGAGAAAGATCGTGCTAGCAGCCCTGAGAAATCTCCTTCACCAACAAGACTCTCGTCAACTTCCAGTACTCGACTCACAAGCAACACCGTGAGCAAGAGGAAGCTCTCATCAGCTAGCTCACGCGCTAGCGCCAAGCGCGCAGGTACGCCAGGTGCGTCACCTAATGCCAGTCCAACTCGTGCAGATACAAGGGACGACAAAACAGAGGACTCGTCAAGCGAGGATGAGTCACAAGACGAAGTGTTGGAGCAACAAAAGCAAACCTCAGAGCTTCTAAATGTGTCTGCAGAGGAAGATAGTACCCAAATATCAGAGGTTCTGTCACACACCTTACTAACCTCTGCAATGAATGAATCTTTCTCGACTTCCATGAAAACTAGCAGCTTGAATGAAATATCTACAACAAAAACTACTGACGTTGAGGTTTCAGGCAGCAACACTTTACCTAGAAAGAAATCTTCTATTAAAGAACCAGTTGTTCCACAGCTTACTCCAGAATTGTCACCAGAGACAGCTAAAAAATCTCCTGAAACTGAAACTTTAGGAACTGGTACTTTACCAAGGAAGAAATCATCCCTGAAATCTCCCTCTGCACCTCAACCCACTCTTCAACCCACTCCTCAATCTTCCCCTGAGGAAAAATCAGACCGACCTACTGACTTCAGAAGTACATTAAAGAACTTTGAAATGAAAAGCTCGCCAGTCACGACTCCTGAAAAACCACGTTCAATCTTACGCCAAGATCACTCTCCTAAGCCTGCCAAGCCCGCGCCGTCTCCAGCAGAGCCTGATGACTCGTCAAGGTCACTGAAGAATGGCACAGTGGGTATTATCAACGTGTCCGTAGTAGAACAAGAGCTAGAGATGACCCCATGTGAAGAGGTGCAGCCCGTGGAGACCGAGCATGTTGTGCCAGTCACTCCAGTAACAAAGAAGAATACGGTGCAAGAGCGCACTGCTAGACGCCGCTCACGTGATTATGTCAGTGATGAAGATACCAGTGGTCGTGAGTCTTCTTCTTCACCTGTTAGAAAACACCCCTCTCGCCAGCAGCCGGCGCCGAAGTCTATACAGAAGACCCCCGTTTCCGCGTCTCCTCAGAGACCCACCAAATTGCCCGTGGCTTCGAACAAGCACGATACTGGCATCAACTCCCCTGACCGCTGCTGTGGAAAACCACATGGCGACCACGACAGGCCTTGGCGTCAGAGTCCTGCTAGCTCACCTGTTAGCTTCAAGAGAAAGCCACTCAACAGTACGGCCTCACCAGTCTCCAGTCCTGAGCGCAAGCCCATGACCCCGCAGCGTCGTCGACCTGCGTCACGCTCGCCGTCCACCAGCCCTGACCGTCCTCACGAGGCGGCGACACGTCCTGGTCGTAAGTCTCCACCTCAGAAAACTGCACAGCCGAGCTCTCTTCGCAGTCCTCCTGGCAAGCACGTGACGCCCAGTGCTTCACCTGCACGCAGAGTGGAGTCACCAGCCGGCAAGAGACAAGTCACCGAGCGTACGTCGAGCGCGGGACGTCTGCGTGGTGCTACAGACACTCAGGTACACACTTCGCTCATGCAAAAGTTCACCTAAGTTGATGAATTATTAAACATTTATATAGTTTTACACCTTTCATTCACTGTGTTTATTAATAATAATATAATGATACAGCTTTGTTCTCCCAAAGCGCCTAAACATAGGCAACTATTTGACCATGTAAGTAATGCAGATTGCATATACTCGTATAATTTCAGGCGTTTATTTATGTTTTTTTGCAATAAAGCCTATTTTGAATTGAATTGAATTAGAGAGAGAGAGAGATTCTAATAAAAATACTAATTAATTCTCTTTATTACGTAATAATTATAACGCGTAAATAATAATGATAAAATTCATCTTCTCTTTGGCTGATTAGTTGAAAAAGTTGCAATACCTAAATCCAAAAAAAAAATTCTGACAATAAATCCTATTTGAAATAGAATACAATACAGAGTCATTGAAAATAATAATAATTTTTTTACCAATAATAATAAAATGGGCTCAACGTAAAAACAACATGACGTATTAAAATTTTTAAAATATATTTTTATTTCTTATGAGATTTAAAAAATATATTTATGTTTCAGCGCACCACCGGTCTCGTTAAGCCGTCAACTCGTGGTCCATGCTCTCCCACCAAAACAGAGAGTCCAGTCAGTCGCGGAGTAAAGTCCCCCACTAAGAATCGTCCTGCACAGGTAGATGACACAGACGATAGTCCTCCACAAGAATTCCGAGTCGAGGAGACAAGTGAGGATGAGGTTGCAAAGAAGAGCACCATGACCTCTCGCATCGCTACGAGCACGTGTCGTCGTGCTGACGTGGTGCGTAAGATACAAGGCTCACAGCCAACATCGCCCACCAAGCCTGGTGCACGCACGCAGCCAGTACGGGTACCCGCCAATACCACCTCGCGAGTACCACGAGTCGAACCAGTGGCTCAACGTCCTGCAAGCAGAGTGCCCACCGCAACTGCTCAGAAGAAAGTGCCCGACACTAGCAAGCCACGCCCCACTCGCACTGACAGTGACAAGAGCATTGGTAGCAAACGTACTACAACAACAACTACAAGCGCCGTTAATAAGCAAACTGTCAGCAAAACTGTTGCTAAAACAGAAGCACAGAAGACAACAGTAGCTAGAAAGCAAACTAACAATGTGTCTCAGATAACAAGTCGTTTTACGTCCAATAACACGAGTAAACTTCAACGTCCTCAAGTTACGACCGGTAAGAAGTCCGGAGTGCCAACATTGAGGGTGCCTGCAGGAAAGCCTGTGCAGAATGGCCACACCCCCGGTCCAGTGGAGTCAGAGGACGAAGTTGAAAGTACGTTCTCGACCGAGGAAGATGAGACCGTGACCGAGTTGGAAGAGGTGAGATACAGCAGTCACACGGTTGACGATACGGAGGATGAGGATTTCAAGACACGTGTCAACACGTGCGGAGCCTCACTCAAAGTCGGCACCACTGACATTGTGCAACTGCGATCGTCACGAGACTCCTCGCCTGAGAATCGTCCTCAACGCTTTGCTGACCACGTCAGTGAACCAGAGAGCGACTTTGATACACGTAAACGTGAACCAACTCCTCTTGAGGTTGTCATTAGGTCAGAGCAAATCACTGACCTTGATGAGGAGACCGAGGTGGAGCCCTCTTTGCTGAGTGTTGCTGACCGTGTCTCGCGCTTCCTCACACCTGCAACAATGGCGTTGCTGCAGTCAGAAAAGAAGAAAATGCAAATAAATGAGACGAACAAGTCTACTACTCTTGATAGTCCCAATGCAGTTCGTCGTGCCAGAGCGATGTTTGAAACTATCGCAAATTCACCTACAGAACCCGCCCCTAAACAAACTGTCCCTGATATTTTAAGTAGACCTTCCATCTTTGACTCTCCAACCAGAGGACGCTCTCCAGTGCCAGTAACTTCCGTCAAGAAAAATATTCAATCTTTTGAACAAGAAACAGTTGAGGAAAAAATTTTAGTAACAGAAACAGAGGAGGATAAATATAACACAAAGGTCACGCAACAAAGTGAAGATGAATCTAAAATTAATACTTATAATGAAACTGAAACTGACGAAGAGACTAAATATAACACGTATAAGAAAGAGCCAGTTGCTGATGAAGTTAAAAATAAGACAAAGGAGCCGGTGAAGATGGATGAAACTCCGAGGAAGGCTTCTGTTTGTGATGAGTCAATAAGTGAGAGCAAGTTCGTAAGCACCGCGACCCTCAACACCACCACCCGCAAGCAGCAGGAGGAAAAACCTCGCGCGGTCGTAGCACCACGGCAAGAGTCACCAGTGCGCACCAAAGATGGTGCCACCAAGCGTCCTGCAGAACCAAAACCACAGACACCATCGAGTGGCGGGAAATTTGGAGTTACTTTACGTAAAACTCCAAGCACTGTACGCATGGAGAGTAAAACTGTACAGGAGCAAAGTAAAACTACATCTAGCACCACCACTGTGATTGAGGGTATTGTCATTGAGCAGACCACGGACATCAAGTTACTAGAGCAAATGGTAATCGTCAACCATCATGAGCAAATAAAATATAATCCTCCACAATCCTAATAAATATCATAGTATAATATGTATGCTATATTAATAATTAGTTTTCAACATTTTCTGCCAAATTTAACTCTATAGATTTTTTTTTCTTTATGAAAATTATCAAAATTGAATTATTAATATTAATTCATTTTTGTGAAGCAAGTTCAATATTATATGATACATCAAATAACCATTTTTAACTTATTTTTTCTAAAGCTATCATAAAAAAAAAAAAAAAAACTAAAAGTATACATAAGAAATTATTTTTCATAGACATTAAAATTTATTAAATGACATAATTACAACTAACACTCGCAACAATAAATTTCGATTTCTATACTAAACTTTTATTGAGCTAATATTTTTAGAAAAAGTTTTAATGTTTTAAGACTTTTAAGAGAGCAAGGAAAATATTTACATTTACCTTTACTACGGTATCCTTGAGACGCACAAAAATATTACCTACATTAAAACCGCAATCGCCGTGGAGTAATGTTAACCAGACGTAACTTTATGTATACAGATGGAGAAGGCAACTGACTACGATGAAAGACGCAGACTTCGTGCTCAAATCCGCGAAGTACGTCGCCTTGGTCCTGCCGCAGCCTCCTCTGCACCTGTCAGGAAAACCTCGTCTCCTACACGTCAGGTAACTATTGTCATCTCCGCTCTGTCACGTTCATCATGTTAATATTAAGGGGAGGGGTCAGAAATGGTTATCATTTGCTAATAGTGCTAAATTGATAATGCTCAAAGCTAATTTTTTCCCCTATTCATATTTCAATTAAGCTCAAATTTTTTTTTTTTTTTTTTTTTTTTGTGCTGACAAAACAAAGTTATTTGATACCAAATTTGATAACAATAGAATTTTTTGTTGTAGGTAAAGCCAAGTGAGAGTGAGAGAAAACCATCAACCTCGTCTCCCGCTCGTGCTCCCGAGATTTCACGTCAGTCCCCAACACGTCAATCACCTACTCGTCGCTCTAGCTCCCCTACGAAGCCAATGAACGAGGAGGTGACGAGGAAGACCTATGATGCCACGTCACCCACACGACGTGGAGATGAGATAACGAGAAAGAATTCCGGTGCCACGTCACCCACTCGACGTGTAGACGATGTGACGAGGAGGACTTCCGGTGCCACGTCACCCACACGACGTGTAGACGAGGTGACGAGGAAGAATTCTGGTGCCACGTCACCCACACGACGTGGAGACGAGGTGACGAGGAAGAATTCTGGTGCCACGTCACCCACACGACGTGGAGACGAGGTGACAAGGAGGACTTCTGGTGCCACGTCACCCACACGACGTGCTCCCAAGGACGAGGAGGATGGAAATCGCATGAGTAGTACTTTCATTCGCCAAGCCAGCAAAAAGTTCGAGGAAGAAGCTCGCAAGTCTTCTAGCTCAACAAGCAAGAAAGATGAAAGCAAATTCTCAACATTTACTAGACAATCTTCGGGCAAGAAAGTTGTTGCCGAGGATGAGAGCAGATTCAACACGTTCACTAGAACCTCGGCTAGCAAAAAAGTTGAAAGTGACGAGGTTGTAAGCACGCAGAGCAAGAA
>OX439128.1:7127628-7235128 GCA_949318235.1 Ecdyonurus torrentis | reverse complement strand
CATTAGATTAAACGAATAAAATTAACATTGTTGGACAATTATTGCAGATGATTATATTTTTTCTGTCTCTGTCTGTCTGTCTGTCTCTCTCTCTCTCTCTCTCTCTCTCTTGACCGAGTTTTATCGTTTTTACGCTATACTTCGAATGCATGCACCTGCAGCATTGAATTTAATTTAACAAGAAATACGATGCACATAACTGCACTCTTCATCAAGTTTTATGCACTTAAATCATACCATTAAATGTCTGTTATTGAACTAATTAAAATAATTACATAAATGCTGATATTTATAGCAACGATGATGGTCATAGTAAAACTGATCTTGATAATTATATTTATGTTTGCAATATGATGTTTTGATCACAATGCTAATTATTAATTATAATGCACCTCACTGGAGCACTAGTGGACATAGTTAGATTAATGTTACACCACAAGTGTGCACACTAGAATTTGTGTTAATTAAATGCAATGGTGCCCACCGGTTCATCACACTATATGTATATATGCCAAATAACAGGCGGAGCTGGAAAATCAAGGGGTGAAGACCCCATATTTAATTTTTCTATAACATTCAGCATTGCACGGACAAAAAATAACATATACCAAACAGCACAATTTGTTCAATACAGCATAATTTATGCTATAATGGATAATAACTATGTTACAATAGCATAAATATTATATGTTAATTGTTCTAATTAAGCATAATTTTTGCTTTAATGACATAAATGCAGCATAAATTACGTAATTTATTCTGTTCGTGTGTGGGACACTGTTGTTTTAGCGTTTGGTTCTTGTTAGAAAACTACTGCACTATAGGGCTGAAAATTTTTAAATTAGAATATTTATATACATCTTTAAACGTTCTAAAACCATACAAAAAATATGTAGCATCTCTGCTATAACTCCCTTTATTATATAAATTCATAGCTATTCCTCGTTGAGAATCGCAGCGTATGTACTAAACTATATTTGCAATGTATTTTTAATTTTTAAAGGAGGTTCCACTTATCTTTGGCTTCATTTTTACGTTTTTAGATAACTAATGTTGGAGTTTATTTTTATTAAGTTTGTGTGCTATTTTTTTTTTTATGTAAAATATTTTTTGAAAATTTTCACACATTTACCGTGTGTTCATATGTTCTTGTTATATAATTATGTTAGAGTGCAAAAATCGTGCTCTTGCAATTTATATTTACATTTTTAATGTATTATATATATATATATATATATATATATATATATATATATATATATATATATATATATATATATATATATATGTATATATATATATATACACACACACACACACAAAATACACTGAATGCATTTAAATGTATAATAAACATATAAATATATACATACAGTGTTCATTATATTAAATTTTATATTCAGCTTTTTTAACATTAAAATGATTAAGTCCAAGGTTATTGCAATAAAATTACGATTACAACAAAAGTGCTGACATTGAGAGGCGTAATTTGAGCTAAATCTTCTGCATTTTTTTTTTTGTTACCAGTTTTGCAAAATAAAAATTAATAATAACATTTTTTTTTTAATTTATAAATATTTTTTTTTAATCCTTTTTTTATTATTTAATATATTTTTGATATTTAAAAATTTCACAAATAAAATATCGTACAAATTTTCGTATATAAGTGCTACTAACTTGAATTGGCGATCAGTTATTGACAATTTGTTCTGTGTATATTTTTATTTATGTAGCACATCGCTATAACACTTTTTACACCATATATTATTTTTAGAAAACTAAAATATTTATTGATAAAAATTTTCACCCTTTCACTTCAATAATTTATTTCCTCTTATTTACTTTGGCTATTTATAATTTTTTATAACTTTGCTCTACAATTTTGCTTTATTGCGTTCTTGAATCTCAAGTGTGCATATATAGTGAGTTACTGCGAGTTGAAATCATGGAACTGCGTTATTTTGCGCGCTATACGTAGACATACAATTTGATAGCAGCACGGGGTGCCGATTACATCGCGCCGTGCACACAGTACAAAGGGAAGTAAAGGCTTACGTACTTACTGCGGTGAGTGAGCACCGCCGCTCCCTAGTCCCTAAGACGAGCAAAATCTACTCGGGTTTCACAGTAAGGTGCAGTCAAGCCGGCTTCAACGTTGCACTTGTAAATATTTAAGAGATAACCTTTTTTTGTTAACGGGAGATATATCAGTTGTGGTCTAATACGGAAAAGCATGAATATTGCGGTTTGTAGTGGCAGCGTATATAATAGAACTTTTTATTTTGTCCCTAACGTTTTTATGTTAAAATGCTGAATAATCATAGCTCCTTGACATTTTTAGCTATATACATAAAAAAACATAAAATACCGTTGTAAAAGCAAATTTTGAAGGAAAAATATATAAATAAAAAAGAAGATGAAAAGAAAATCTCATTATCAGCAGCAAACTTACCAAACATTATTTTGTAAAAAACATTTTTTGCATTAAAAAAAAATGTTTGTATAGTTGATATGAAAGAGAGCGAAAGGAGTAATTTTCCCATTTCAGTTGTTGCTTACACATCAATTGTTTGTGCTTCAAGTCGAGGGAAAATAAAATAGAGCACTTTTCTCTCATGTCTGGCTTAAAAAAATATATATATAAATATGATGATGATGATGACTTACAATTTTTGTCCCGTTTCTCAGCAAAAGTTGAGCTCAATAACTTTTTTTTTTGCAATATTTTCACTATTTCATATTAAACAAAAGTTCTTAGAATAAATACAGTAACCTTAGCAAATAGTACAATAATTATTTATTGAGAAAAACAATATTATGCAAATTTTTTAGTTTTATTGCTTATATTTCGCAGACTAATGTATGACATTGGAAATTTCAACGTTTAATTAAAGTTATGAGTGCTATAAAGTAATTTATATTAATTGAAAAGACTTATTATATAATAAAATTATAGGTTGTACTTTTCTTGTTATTATTTAAACTCGACTATTTGTATTTTGAAAAAGGGAATGAGTATAATATGTGATTTTTTTAACGTTATATCTTGTTAGTGAGGATGATTACGAGAACATTTTGGGTAATTCTGATAAAGTATTTGGATGGGCGGAAGATTTTGAGCCTGTACAACATTATTTAGAATTTTCTGACTCTTATCACCAGTTAAGAAATAGCTTAAAAGAATTTTCTGCCGATTTTCAAGTCCACGACAGTGATTGTTGTCCTATTATATTACGGTTGCTATGTGAACAAAAGTCACATAATAGAAAAAATAAGAGAAACTAATTTTTGTCATATATATTATCTTCACTGATGGCAGCGATAATTTAAGCTTTTTCAAAAATTAGTTAAAACTATATACCATGGTCATAGAAAAGTTTAAATATTGTTGCACTGGCTAAAATTTTACGCACTTTCTCGAAAGTGTTATCAGAACTACCCGAAAAATACTTTTGGTCTTTATTTCTCCTTTATGTCATTTTTTATATATATATAACTTGTTTAAGAAATAGAATTGTAAAATATTTAGAAAACTGTTATATGTTACAACGAAAAAGTTCTAAATTGAGTGTAAAATGTAAACATATATGTTGAGAGTTGAGCTTTGATGTTAAAGTCACACACACAAACTTGGTGTTCCAGTAGTAGCAGAGAAGCCCGCGGCACGTAAGCCCTCTGTGCCCACAGTGGTGCCTGGGGTGCCCCGAGAAGCCGACTCTGCGTGTTCAGTCACCTCAAGCTACGGCGTGGGACCCACTGACGAGAATGGACGTCCTCTCTTTGGCTTGAGGGCCCTCAGAAGGTCACAACAACAAGGTACGCATCATAAAACACAATTACACTTTTATATACAAATCAGTAACTGGATCGTAAAAGCAGTTTTGTTTTGAGACGGACACAAATAAAAATATATTAGTTATTCTAGACCGATTTTAGCAACATTTATATTCATGATAAGACAATATTTATAATACCATATTGCGTATACTGCGTGTTTATTTTTATTATTATGTTTTTTTTTTTTTTTTTTTTTTTTTTTTTTTTTTTTTTTTGCAATTCTATAAATTAGCAATGTTTATGCTTGCTTACATTAATGCAGCCTAAATCAAGCAATTTATATTTATTCTAATGTTTTATTTTTTACGGTCCTTGATACTTTTATTTTAATACACGAATTATCTTTTAATGAATGTACGACTATTTTTATTTCAATAATATATAGTGCGTAAAAACTGTCAGTATTACAAACTATGATGATCTCAAGTTGGTTAACGCACGATGCTGAGGCGCGGAGGTGTGAAATGTCGGTGCTAATGGATCGCTCAGTCACTCGCGCCAACAATAGACAACAATTTCATTCAAAATAAATCAGATGACATGTGTTCTTCTCAGAAACTAGATCACTTCGTGTTTGTAGTTATTATACGCACGAAAAAAAAAAGTAATATAGTATATTATATAGAATAAATAGTTATAACAATATTGGCTCAACTATATGCTGTATACAGCAAAGTTACTTCTCATGGCAAAATAGATAAAATAAATAGCAAAATAGATAAAAAAATAATAATAAAATAAAATTTGCTGTATTTACCATTTTGTAGAAATTGTTTATTCCTTGCAAAATAAGTCTTTGTGTGAATCTGTATACCTTCCTCTCTACCTCTCTACCAGTTTTATTTTAATTGCAGTCACTGAAAATTAAACTAATGAAAAGTTATTATAATTTCTGTGATGTCAGTTAACTCTAGAGTTATTCATTTTATCGTGTTGTTCTGTTTTGCATGTATTTCTATTAGACATATATTTTGTTTGTTTTAAGATATATTTTTATTGTATAAATATTATTTCCTCCTTTCTATAAAAACACGCTTTATGTATTACAATTAAGGAAAACGGTCAATAGCTGATATTTCAAAAAAAAAAAAAAAAAAAAAAAAAGAACTTTGATATATCAAATTTAAGTTAAATGAAGTAAACTATAACAAAAATGCCTCCTATATAGTTATACCTAATTTATCATTGTTGTTTGTTGTTTTTAAGCTTGAACATAAAAATAAAAAAATTAAATAACTGTCTTTGATTTTTATAGTATATGAATTTTTGCTTCATTATTTTTTTTAATATATATTTATTTCACTTTAGTGTAAAGTATAAGGGACTTTTACTAGCGCTGAGATTTACACTTCACGTTATATAGTTTCATTTATTTTGCGTACACGTGTCCTGAAATAAAAGGGGCGAAATTTGGTGAATGCGTACTATTTAGAGTATATTTGGGCGATAGCTTAATATAATATACCAGTGACGTCATAACTCGCACACACGTGGTCTTGTATTTGGCAAGTTGCCCAAGTTTTTGAAAACTTTACTATACACTGCCCTGTTTTAACAAAATAATGCACTTTTGTAAGTTTGGTTTTTAAGTATATGTTTGACGTCAATGGGAATAAATTTGCAGAGCCTGGTAGCGTGGTGCTCGAGCAGACGGCAAGTGACAAGACTGAGGTCACAGAGGTCAAGGACAATTCTGGCCGGCCTCTCTTCGGTCTGCGAGCCATCAAAAGAGAAGGTAAGAAAGAACATAGAACTCATCTCTGTCATGTGTGATCCATACAGGCTTAAAATACACTTTGCTTGCTTCCAAACTTAAATTGAAGTCATAATATTAAATAAATATTGCATATCTTTCAATATTCGTCAACACAACTACACATTGCGCAGCAAAATTTTTTTTTAAGTATTATTTTTTAATTTTCTCCTACATAAACATAGGATTAGATAAATTAGGGAGCAATTAATTTGATTTACATTATAATATATTAATGGATTTATTATGTTTTGACAAGTACAGATTCAGTTTGCATATAGCGTTACGAAAATCAATAAATAAAATTTGAAAACCACGCAACTTTCTTTTTCATCAATCAACAAACGATATCAATACCAGCAGATGTGAACTAATTAAATTGTGTACTTTCTTCCTATCACTTATTCTGATTGTTTGCGTGATGATGCACATTGCAGGATCTCCTCGCTCCGGTAGCGACCACAGTCCTGCACGAGAGCTCAGCCCCGCGCCCCGCGACCTAGACGAATCTCCTGAGGAGGAAGTGACCCCTAAGTCACACACGATGCCAGAACGTGCCCCTAGCAGTGGTCAGCTCCGTGACCTCGTGCACAAACATGAGCAACAAGCACGTAAGTGAAGTCACTCTTTTACATGCATAAAACCAGTTGACCAGCGTTGTCATTCATTCGTAAGCTGTAACTAGTAGTAAAACAAGTGCGTAAATTACCCTTTTAATTCATTATATAAGTTTTCTGTCAAGTCTTGTTATTCATTGATTCATTCATAAAAATAATAATAATAATAAAACGTAGTAAAACAAATACGTAGGTTACCGTTGCTATTCATAATATAAGTATGCTGACCATACTCGCCCACATTCATAAATCGCGACCCGTAGTAAAACATGTGTGTAAGTTACCCTTGCCATTCATTACATAAGTATGCTGACCAAGCATGCCCTCATTCATAAATCGCGACCCGTAGTAAAACATGTGTGTAAGTTATCCTTGCCATTCATTACATTAGTATGCTGATCATCACCTGTCATTCATTAATAAGTAACGTAACCCGTAGTTTAATTCAAACTAATTGAACTTTCGTCTCAAATTTAATTGTTTTACTTTTCAATAACTAATAATAATCGTGTGTAGCGTACAGTGAGTTTGTTTTTACTTCTCCTGTAAGTCATGGTTATGTGCTCATTTGCCAAGTGGTAACGTGATATAAGAGCTTCGTAAAAAATGAAGAAAATAATACGAAAATATGTAAACAATGTATTTTTTAATGGGGCACTTAAACTATAATTTATAACAAGCTAAAATAATGTTAATTTTTAACTATTTAATATTATACATAATAGTATAATTTATCAACAGCGCGGGAAAAGCAAAGGAGCTCTTCTTTTTCTAACCTTTAGTATTGTAGTAGAAAACTTGATTCCGAAAACAAAGATACGTGGGACACTATTTTACTTGTTTTAAGCTAATAAAAAAAATTCCAGACTTTTTGTTATCACCTGTAACACCATTACTTGATTACTATCATGTTCGCCACGCAACGCTTACGTAAATTAATTATCATCTGATTGTCGAGATGGCTGTAAAGATTGTCAAGTGCTGATTATCATGTTACCGCCACCACAGGTGGAAGCCCCGAGTCTGGCTCGAGTCCTCCACAGAAACCTCGTGCCAAACTGCGCGACTCGTTCATCACGACGACACAGGAGTCTCGGGGCAGCCTCGCTCTCAAGAGCAAGGAAGAGGCGCTCACGTCGCGCACTCAACGTTCCAGTGCGCTCCGAGCGATCATCCAGAAGCACGAGAGCAACACAGGTACGTTGTAATTACATACTTAAATTACTCACAATTAAAACCTATAGCTTACGCAGCATTAGTTTATTGGGAATATGTATACAGTATACACCAAAAATAACGATTACATAATATTTGACCCTTAAAATTACCATCACTAGTTTTTTTTTATTATTTTTATTATTATTATTATTTTTTTTAAACGTAAAAATAACTTGCTTTAAAAATCATCGATTTCTAAATTTATACTGCGGAACCTAAGTTATCTCAATAATAAGTAATGATTAATTTCTTATGGAGTTTTATACGGCGATCAACACACAATTTTTTAATTTAAAGTTTGATATATTGTTATTATTTTTCAATTATCATATGCAGTTAAGTTGTTAGTTGAAAATTAAGTTGGTTTTAGATCCATTTATCTTAAATTTGTTCCATTTTTATACCCCCACGGTGTATTACTATACTATATATTGAACGTTAATGTTATTATTAATAATATAATTATACCATGCTTATTAATGGGGAAAAAAGAGAATGATTTGTTATAACAAAAATTTATTTTAGTAAATTGCATTAGCATTATTTTTAATTATTCATTTTCACATAAATTTCATTCAAAATAATTATTTCATTTAAAATAGTACTAACAAGTAAGTATTTTAAAACTATAATACAAATGAAAATAAATGTAAAAGAAACTGCGGTAGGATATTTATTTGAAATGAAAAGTAAAGTAAATAAATTAATTTCGTCGTCTTGAGGCAGTACGGAGCAGAGGGTCCACCTAGTTCTAACATACATACATTAATTGGCACGGTTAGACACAATTTTAAATTTATTTTTATATCATGCGCTGCCAAGAAGTTCGTATATAACGAATGTTGAAGTCTCCAGTCGCAGCTATAATTATCAATTTTTTATATCGCGACTTTGCAAATGTACTAAATATGGTATGCCTCTCAATTCTATTTGCCCATCTCTCTCTCTCTCTCTCTCTCTCTCTCTCTCTCTCTCTCTCTCTCTCTCTCTCTCTCTCTCTCTCTCTCTCTCTCATACACACAGTTTATTTAACATGAGGGGGTCAGTTAAAATACTCTTAAAATGCTCCAAGAAACTTCTTCAAAAATTTCTCATTGTTTTGAGGGGTCAGAGGTCATGATTGCCATTTAAAAATGCATGTTATTTGAGTAAAGTTTTCAACAATTTATAGAAATAAGCCATTAGAGTCTAAGGAGAAACCAGATTATGTTAAAATTGTGGGGTATAATTTCACTATGCAAAATTTTTAAATATGGGTTAGGGGTTTAAAACTTTAAGCCCATAAATTTTTATGTCAATTGGATTAAAAATTATGTCCTTATTTCAATGGCAACCTACTCTCACATTTTCATCGTAATACAGTTTTAAAAATAATAATAAAAAAAGTTTTAATTAATACCGTTGATATCGCTACATAAAATTAAAAAAAAAAAAAAAAAAAAAAAAAAAAAACTAGAGATTATGAGAGATTTCACATAAAATAAAATAAAATTGAAAATACAGCAGAAAACTAAAATATTTCACCATATTAGTATATATATATAGAAAACCGTTTAGCGTGATGCGAAATTGTTAGTTTTGTTTATGTTTTCGAAATGTATTCCAGGGAGCATGAAAATAAAATGATAAACATTAACTTCTAAAAATATCTCTGATATGTCACGCGGAGTTTGCTTGTTCCGGTGTCGAATTAATTGAAATGTGTCGATTGATTGAGCGCAGCGCACATCAGCATTGCACGCCTCTATGTATATTGGCAGGTAGGGGGGGGGGGGGTCGTATATATCGGAGCGTCACTTCAACATAGGGTAAAAATAGTCTTCGAGGAGGGAGTGTTGACACTTTGCTCATTCAATTCAAATGTTGCGCATTCAAATTAAGCAATGGTGATTATTCTAATTTGAACATCCTTTTATTTTCACCTGTTCGAATTACGTTTCAACTTATATATTCATGTGTTAATTTATCGTAAAGAATAACAAAAAGCTTCTGTTAATTATTTTTCATTTAGAAATAAAACACATTTAAATTTGTCCTCTTGAGGAATTTCCTATTAACTTTATTTGTCTACTAAATAACTATAAATAAAGGAATCGTGACAAAAAGTATAATATTTAACACGTTTTCAAACTATACGTCGAGTAATTTGTGAATTTACACCTAAATTATATTATGCTGAATTTGTTCGGAAATCCAATTTTATGTGTTCCGGATAACAAATAAAAATGACTATCAACAAATGCTTTTTTTTAACAAGATTGTACATTTTTGTAATCCATTGGACCAGTATTATAATACTTACAAACAATTAAGCTTCACGTTCTAACAGTAAGTGCTCGTTCCATCTGTTTGTTGCAGATTCTGAGCAGAGCAGCAAGGTAGTGCGCAAGGACTCAGCTCGAGCTGACAAGAACCAATTTAGTAACTCAGGTAAGTTATCTTGATGATAAAGAGAGAGGGAGATATGTCAACATTGTGTTTTGTTGCAGTCACCGTGGACAGCGTACGCGCTGCCTCCCCCAAGCTGGAGAATGAACCAGAGAGAGCCAGCCCCAAGCCCGCAGGTTAGTTAATCTTGATCATACATCATCATTATTCATATAACAACATAATTTCAGTAGTATTGAATAATAATTATGCTAAACAGCTTTTTAGCAAATATGTTGTACAGCATTACTATTAATGCAAATTACTATGACATATTTGCAACATAAATTATTTTATCTTTATATAATTATATTATGCTTAGTTTTTATACAACAATAAATAAATGAATAAATAAATAGGTAATTAAATAAATAGATTTTACTGAATTAACATAGATAACAATTCAGTATGTAATTATTAATTTTACACTAATTTCTAATTATTTTTATTTTCCCTGTTTTTGCGCCGTTTTTTTATTCAGTAAGTGCTTACATTGTTACGACAAAAAGAAAGTAAAAAATTAAATAAAACAAAGATATGAAAATGATGTGATTATTCCAAGCAACGCTAATGTATTATTAAAAAGTTCTTTTATTTAACATTGTTACTTACGATAATATCTTAATATTCTTTTATATTATAAAAGTTAATTAAAGAATATAACTATCAATTAAATATAATTACTGTATCCGGTGCAATAATAGAATGCAATGTACACTAATTTTCTTGTAAATTACTTTTGCAAATTGTTATTCATAATATCTGCTGATATAAAAATTTAAATATCTCTCAATTTCTTTTATTTGCGGTCAAATTTGCAATTGATTGTTAAACGAAGCAGCAACTAATACGCGTGGAATTGAATCACGTACATACTTCTCGTTATTTGAACGTCGAGTCAATTGCTTCATGGTTTACGAGAAGCACAATGAACTGACCATTAGTCTACCACTTACAATTATAGGGTGTGATCCTCACATTTTTGTCAAGGCAGATCTTGCACTGGGATGTTGTTCAACTTGAGGTCAAGAAAGAGGGTCAATTTTGTGTTCCTATTTCAAGCACTTTGTGTCGCAGTAATTTGTTTAGCAACAAGTGCATTGTAACTTCACTTAGCCAATATATTGTTCTAACTTTTCGTATAACCTCTCATTCATTTCAGTATGGAGAGAGAGAGAGAGAGAGAGAGAGAGAGAGAGAGAGAGAGAGAGAGAGAGAGAGAGAGAGAGAGAGAGAGAGAGAGAGAGAGAGAGAGAGAGAGAGAGAGAGAGAGAGAAAGAGAGAGAGAGTTAAGTTTAAGGCAGTTCGTCATTATTTTATACATATTTTATTTTTTCTGTCATACTACACATCACAAAGCGACAGTTCGTTTACATACTTGTTTATTTATTAATTTATTCTTTCATTTATTCGTTTCTTTGTTTATTCATTTATTTAATTTGTTACTTATTATTTATGAATTAAATTATATAATTATAATTTATAATATTAAAAAAAAAAAAAAAAATCAGTTTTCATGCTATATCTATTTTTAACATGCATGCTATTTACAGTAGAAATATTTTTAAATTTTTATGAGATTGTGAAATTGCTTTTTTTTTTAAATATAAATGTTGAGCCTAACATTAATTATTTGTATTTAATTCTATCGTAGATTTACAAATGAAGTAATTAAGTGAGATTCGAGTTTAAAATTAATTTAAGGTTATACTTACAGTCATTGCAAAATAGTTTTAGTTTTCTTATAAAGTTTACTTTAATGTGTAAATTTAGACGAGGTGGCGACACGACGTCACAGCGGCAGTGCACCCCCCGAGCAGGTGAAGCGTGGCATCCTCAAGAAGCCGAGAGACTCGCCCGAGCGAGCAGCCATCAACCAAACATCCAGCACCACCACCACCACTACTGCAGTTAGTTCTGCTACCATCAACCTGCGCAGAGGTGAGTTTGATATCTGCGCATCGCACTGTTATGTCTATAGCGTAATAGTTCTTGTCAGCAGTGGGGTATGCAGTATGTTCAAATTGATAAATCCATGCTGATCATTTTATTTGTCATCATAAGACAACTCAATCAGGTTTAGAATACAAAATATAAGGGGGGGGGGGATATTTCTTCAAAAGTTTAAATATATTTTAATCATGTCATGAAGTAAAAATATATTAAAAATTAACATAATTTTTTTGTTTTAAAATTTATAAGTTTTAACGATAATCATAGAAAATTTAATTTTTATTTTATTGTTTTTTTTCCCTTAAATCCTTTTTGTAATATTATGACTAAGATATATCTATTTATCAATAACGACAAAGGGAACTTTGTGCAATTAACTCGACATTATGCTTAAGTTAGTTTTGCTGATCTATACTCCACGTTCACAGCTAAACCAAGCTAATTATTTACAAAGTAAACATTCGTAAGACGCAACAATTACCATAAATATAAAATACCACATGAATTTATTACAATAATAAAAATAGCATCAAAAATAAATTTAATAAAATAAAGTCAAGGTTGAATTATTTTATTGTTTTAGTTGAAGGTTTTTTTACCATTACTGTACAGTAATTTGATTTTTTTTTTTAAATATGTATATATCTCTCTTTGCGTATCTTGGCACTAAATACCATATGTTGGGGTAGGGAAGTTGGCATTTCCTTATTGGGCATCTCTATTATTTATTTATTTATATTTTTACATTGTTTCACGTGCAATTTGATTGACCACGTGTGTTCATTTGGCTGTTTTTAATGTTGCGTAGTTATGATGCTGCGATATTAAAACTCTATCGCGGTACTTATATATAATTCGCCAAGTGTAAAAAGAGGGCTATGCTAAATATACATACGTACTGTCGTACTCATGTGTGGTTTTAAAAGTAGGGAGGCATTTAAAATTTGGAGGTGGTGGGAGTTTACTAGTTAGTCGGTGGTTGAACCACTTTACTAATGACGCCGATATAGAATGCATCTTGCGACGTGTGTTTTAGTTTAGTTTTAGTCGCGTTACCTGCTAGCTGTGTGTCAATTTATTTAGTGCTGTGAGCTACTTTTGTGCATTTATTTTATATTATGGCAACTGATTTACTAGGATTTGTGGGTCCAGAAGTTATTTTCTGGTCTTTTTTAATGTTGATGTTGTGTTTGTTAGTTTTAAATTTACTGAAAAAATCTCATGTTTCTGTCACAGTTGATGATGCCAGTGTTAACAAAATTATTGAAGACACAAGAAAACGTTCTTCAGCCTCTAGATCCCCCCCTGATGGAAGTACTAACAGTTCATTTGAATTGGAGTCACCTAGAGCTGTGGCAGAACAATTGCGTTCTACAAGTTCGGTGCAATTAGAGAAAAGCCGAATTTCTCCCGAGCGTAATTTTGATGAAGAGAAAGTGATAATGGATGACGATGGAGGTGAGACTCGTGTGCGCACCTCGCACCGCGAGGAAGTGGATGGAAACTCCTCCAAGAGCTTCACCTCGAGGAGTGTGGTGTCTCAACGCACCAGTCCTCGGGGTGCAGAAGAGAGGTTCTCCAGCTCGACGAGCACCACCATGCGCACCAGTAGCTCGCGGGACTCCCCCAGGGCGGACTCCCCTAGCAAGGATCCCGCGGCACACAGCATGGCCAGGGTGGGCCGCAGTGGCTCAGTCAAGGCCTTGCAACAGAGGTTTCAGCAAGCAGCAGGTCAGTAATCTCTCCCACAATCTGCATGACCAACGTATCTACTCAAATAATACAATGGGTGTTACCCGCGGTGAAATCATAATATTATCTGTCGTTGTTTTTTTAATGTAACTTAAAGCACGCAAAAGTGTGTCTAAATACAGTAACTCTCATTTAAAACTTTCTGGCATCGGTGCAGTAGTTAAGAGGCTGAATGCTAAAGGATAGGAAGTTAGTGGGTGCGTGCCTTTTTCCACGCTGCCTATATATGATTATGGCTAACACGTTACGCCGGTAACACCCATTAAAATTTATATTTTTCCAAATGGAAATATAATGGTGGAGAAATACAAAAATATTTTATTTCTCCATCGTGCATTCATGTGAATGTTTTACCAATAAATAATATCAATAATAATAAGCAATAGTTTTTTAATTATGAATTAATCAAAAGTAGTTTGAATTATTAATTGGTTGTCTGAATAAATTTTTAATTGAATAAGTTTTAAATAATAATATTGTTCATGTTTGTATAATTTAATACACACTTGTGATCATTGCAAAACTTCTCTATAGCAAAATTTCGTCAAATATGTATTTGAGCAAGACTATATTTTTTTTGGTGATATAAATAAAAAAAAAAAAAAAAAAAAAAAGAAAAAAGAATCAACGGGTACGTCATAAAAAGTTGGTCTTTTCAACTACAAAAAACGCAAAAAAACGCAAAAAAACGCAAAAAAAAAAAAAAATCACAGGCGTTTTTATATATATGCCCATAATGAAATAATACGGTGTTGTACATTACATATCATATACATTTTATTTAGTAATTTATTCATTAAAATGTCAATACTTAATAAAGTAGAAACTGTAATTCTACCATATTGTTATAAAACATCGTAAAGCTGTGTATAAAGATTTTTCTTTGAGTTTACCGTACAGTATTTTATGTTTATTTGAAAATCAAATGTTGAGCAATATCAATGAAACTTGATTGACATCCAGTATAAAAATAGTTTTGTTGCAATAAGTAATGTTGAAAAAAGTTGACTCGATCGCTATAGAGAAGTTACACTGACAGAGCGGCGCTCGTGCTTTACTCGCATGTGATGCTCGCTCCTGCTCGCTTGCTAATCTAACCCAAACACGCGCATGTGTCATGCTCGCTACCTCGCACGCAAGCAGCCGGCTCCACTGATACCAAGACACGAGGCTACCAGAAAGCAGGTCTCATCTTCCGTACCAACAGCTTCCAACACACCAATGGCTGCGGCCCTCAAGGTACAGTACGCCAAACATTAACACTAAAAACTAAACTGATCTCATGTCACAGGATCAATATCCCAGATATTACACTTTTTGAAACTAAATCCATTAAACACAATTAAAACAAAAAATAATACAATTATTAATTATGAAATCTGATGGAGAGATCGAAGCCTATGGGAGATGTCAACTATACAAAATAATATCATTATATTAAATTATACGTACAGTACATTAAAACATTTTGTGGTTACATGTGCTTTTATCATTTATAATAATTAATCATTATTTGCTTTCAAACTTCATTTCTGTTCTCCTTCTTTGTTTTTATCGCAGACTTACTTTGTTTTTATTATTTCCAGGTAACAAAAGCAAGGAGAGTAGCCCAAGGAGAGACGATTCCTTCGATAGTGAAGGTGAGTTGACAGTCAATCAATAAATCCATCAATAAATCCATCAATCCATCAATCAATCAATCAATCAATCAATCAATCAATCAATCAATCAATCAATCAATCAATCAATCAATCAATCAATCAATCAATCAATCAATCAATCAATCAATCTATGTTGCCAGGTGAGGGATCTCCAAGCACCGCACGACGCACCTCCAACTCCGAGGCTCGCACCTCAGTTTCCATGGAGATGAACCTGAGCGGCTGCAACTCTTCCCCCTCACCCACCTCCAAATCATTCCTCGGCAACGAGACTCGCGTGACCGGTGTGCAGGACATCCTCACACGCATGCGTGAAGCTGATAATCAAGGTAAGAAATCTCTAGTCATCCATTAAAATCACCAAGAGAGCCATTGAAAATAAATTAAAATGTAGTTTTACCAACAGTTACAATAAAAACAAGACTCCCTCAGATTGACCTCCGTATTTGGTGGCTTTGCGTGCTTCTAAATTTGAAATTGCTGCTTTCTGTTTAGAAAAAAAAACTAATTAAAATTCTATTTTTATATTGAAGTAATTATTAAAATTTTCACGGTTGTCAAAAAAATGATTACATAGCTTACAATGTTCTATAGAAGCCATACAAGAGAAAGAGTTTTTTTTTTTTTTTTTTTTTGTCGTTGTAAAACAAAGTCAAAGTCAGATATATTGATGGTGCACGTGGTGTTGCAGAAATGGTAGTTGGGGAGACTGAGGAGGACCGCGAGGCACGCTCTTTGCTCAACAAGTTCCTGGGCGCCCAGGTTCTTCTGCAAGGCATGGAGCCCTTAGTGAATGCTCAGAGTCCAGGACTCGTCAGCCAGGTCGAGAGACAGCGGCTCGTCATCTCCACCTCGTCTGCTGGCAAGGTGAGTCACTCCATGCCATGTGTGACGTCACTAACAATAATCTCGTGTCACTGTGTGTAAAAATTATAGCACTCAAAAGCACCAACGGTTTTAGAAAAGTGACCCCACGTTTGATTCCAAGCGTCGGTCAGGCTTTCAATCCAGGTTTGGTGATAGGGGGAGAGGAGAGGTTAAAAACTTATCTGAAATCGGGCAAAATACATTAAAAATTAACACTCTACACATTCAGTAAATAGCATTATGGGATAGAGTTCAGCTGCCTTCAATATCCCAATATGTTTTCGCACTCGAAGAAATTTACAAAAACAAAAACTATTGATATTAAGTCCAAGACATGGAAGACATTTTTGAATGTATGCAATGACAACCGTCAACCAACTACGCTGTTCAAGCAAAAAGCTAGTAGAAAAATAATAGACCAGCATGACCCTGTCTAACGATCACAACCATGTAGCCTAAAACTATCCAACGAATGTAAAAATAACGAAGAATGCAAAAAAAAAAGAAAAAAAAGATACACAATCATTTACATATGCAAGCTATTGCAAACGCAGGTGTAAGTTCATTTACATCATTATTAAAACGTAAAACTGCATGAGATTAAGAGAAATAAAATTAGTGCTATACTTAAATACGACTTCAAAGAAGCTCTACATATAGTATAAGCATAGCTGCTTCACATGTGCATATGTACCCAAGCTACTTTACTTCGCGATATGTAAATTTGGCAGCGGGCCAACAAGATTGTAATAAGCGCCAAGTGCGCTGCGTCGGCGATCAGAATCCAATTAAACGCACTGACAAATTGTGACACAAAGTGACGTGACTTTTGCGTGTTTAATTTGCACTTTATTTACATTTAATTACATTATTTAGCAAATCATTATATCAAGTAATTATTGAAGTTTTATATGCCAATTTCAAAGATCACGGATGAAAACTTTTTATATTTTTCTTATTGTTTGAATATAACAATAAAACGATGCTATCTATATTCACTGCTTTATGAACTCGTGATCTTAATTGCGAGCGTTTTACTGTGTTTGCTCGCAGTTTGTGATTGGGAGAAGAAGAACGTGCATGTTACATACTACACTACATCCAAAAATCATTAAATAATATACTTCTCTTAATTATCTCGACTAATTACAACTTTTTAACGTTTTGCTTTGCTGGGTGGCCGCACAGAAATTTCAGCCACACACACGGAAAAAAAAATAGGAACAAAAATACTTGTGTTTAGTTCAAAGCTATAACAACTTATATATCTTATTTCAAATGATTTAAGATATAGCATCTTTTCCTCAGACCCTTTTTGTTATCCTTTTTAAAAATATTTAACATAAATTTTTTAAATAAATAAAATTACTTAGTTTCAATGGTTGATTTTTAAAATCTTAAAAACGTATATTGAAAAATATCCCTGAGACTACAATTTGCAAAGAAGATTGATATGACTGTTTCAACGAGGAAAATTTGATTTTTAACCCTGTAGCTTTTCGAGTTACAATTTTTTACAAATGGAATTTTATAAAACTTATTTTTTTCTTCTTTTACGGCCAACCATAAATACTATTCATAAACAATTTTTTACTCTGTGAGAAATTCTGAAAAAGTTCTATTCTATAACACGTCGTTAATAGTAAAATTTGAAGCGAATGTATAAAATTTAGAAGATGATTTGAATCACCTACAGCACATTGATATTTTTTAATGGGCATGAAATACTAATAAAGTATAAAAAATGATTGAAGGTCAAATTTGCACATAAAGATTTTTTCCCGCTATTAAATAGCCGCTATTTGCAACAGGATTAGTTCGCAGTTATGGTGCCAATGTCAAAGTTGATGCCAGGAGACCTTTGTTGAAGAACTAGGATCAAAAATAATAGGCTGCATTAATTAACTTTTACTAAAAGTTACTTTAAAAAAAGTTTACTTTAGTTTTAGAAACACGTAATTCTATTAATACCGATATAATTGCAACTTAAATTTAAATTATTGACGTTTCAATGTAGTTTAATAACTTTTCTATTTCAGCGTCTATATGAACATGCTTGTCGTTACAAATGTTGAAAGGAATATTTCACCTTTACTTATTGAAGTCAGTTTTAGATTTCACTGGTAACTAGTACTTGAAACTCGGTAATCGCTATAACGCTATACTAGGTTGAGACGAGACGATACACGAGTGGGTTGCAGTAATGACTAACACGGAGGCACACACACACAAAAAAAAGTTACTAAACAAATAATGAACTCTACTGAAATCTTTGTATATCGGTATAGCTTTGGAAAACTACCAAACAAAAAAAACTATACATCTTAAATTAGATTCTCGCAAATTATAGTTATTATTTTTAAATTCACATAAAGGTTCATTTGCTTACTTAAGGTATTTTGACATTTATTTATTTGAATTTTTACGTACAATTTTTTATTATTATTTTATTTTTAAAAGAGTTGAAGACGTAAAATAGTTTTGTATGACAAAATTTATGAAAATAAAATGTGACTCATTATAATAACAATCCAATATCACAATGAATAAAGGATTCTCACAGTTTCTTTTCTATATTAGGCAATTGGTATTTTTTAAATGACTCTTAAAAGTGCGTTTTTTATTGTGTAAGTTGACGTTCAATCTATATTATTGTCATTATTGATAACGAGAACTATTTTTTTCCTGCTTGTAAAAGAAAAGAATTAAATTTGAATCTAGTGAAGAAAAATGGAATACCTCCGATCTCAAAAAAAAAAAAAAAAAAAAAAAAAAAAAAATCCATTCCTGACAAAAGTTTTGTTGCTCGGTGAGTTACGGAAAATGGTTTCTAGGACCGGAGACGGTTACGCCTGTAAGTTTCATAGGTAGGCTTTTTGCTCCACAATATATTTTGTATTTTACGTATAATTAAATGTGAAACTTCACATGTTTTATAAGCTAATTGCAAATGTTACTAAAAACTTTTCACCGACAACCAGTCTGCACACAAAATAGTGAGCATCTGAAACGTCATTTTGTAGCGATAAATTTATATAGAATTAAGTTATGCAAATTATAAAATATTAACCAAGTTATATTTATACAATAAATCAGAATTAAAATAAACTTGCAAATAGTTACATTTTGGCTGTCTATATACGTATATAAATTACTTCATTCGCAGTATGTTTATAGTTTTAAACTGAGGTTTAATTCTAAACAATATAAGACAGGTGAAGTTCCTTGAATAGACTCATTTCTTTTTTAATTAACATTTTAATTCCCGGTATCAAAGTATTACATTGAACTAAGAATTAATTAAAAATGTCATTTAATTAATATCAAAGAGATTTTAAAAGTTCACGAGTAAAAAGCTTGTGCAGCTGCATAATATGCATGCATGTGAATTGAGTCTAATTCTGTTGTTGACTCGACTCGACCTTGCCTGCCTGCCTGCCTACACTTTAGACTTTGCTTTGCGGTGGGGAAGACAAGAAAAGAGAGCGCACGCCCCGGCTTTATTCTCGTCCAAACTATCTACCTTCCTCCCTCGTCAGTAGTGGTTATTCTTTCAATCTCGCAGCATCTCTCTGTATTGTGTACTCAAACATCTCCTCATTCGTTAGCTCGCTAGGCAAGTAGCGTGCTTGCCGTGTTGGAATTGAACTCCGTTCTACCAGGTACCAGTGTCAATCTCATGACAATATTACATCTCAGTTTTTCAATTGCACAAAGTATCTAAACATTTGGCATTTTATTGTTATTCGTGTGAACGTGACTAACCTATGAGAACCTTTTTTTTTTTTTTTTCAACAAAAAAATAGAAAAATGATAACTATAAAATTTATTATAATACAGCAAAATATTGGGCATGATCTACAATGACTAACATAATATTTATATGCGGTTTACAATAAAAATATATCATTTTGTAGGCGGGAGTAAGAATATTTATCATAAAGGTTATGTTTATATTCAAAGTGGTAAAGACTAAAAAAAAAAAAAAAAACTAAAAAGTATATAAAAAAATTTGAAATATAAGCTCCTCAAGCTTATAAGTGCTGTATTGCAGTAAATTGAGTTTCATTTTTGTTGTTTTTCCGCAGTTAAAACAGTAAAAAATAAAAAAATCTGCAAAGCTTCTTTGTTTTCCTTGCAAAATATTATTTCTGTTATTTCTAATTAAATATAACATTATGCAAAACCACAACACAACTCTCAAAACAATGAAAATCATGATAGATTTTTCACATGCAAAGAAGTATGAATTAGAAAAATGAGAAAACAAAACATTTAATAACAATTTAATGAGAAACGCAAAATAAGTAAAAAAAACAAAACAAAAGCATAATTTCACTTTCGTTTGTTTTTCTCTGTCAAATAAGAGTTGGTTTAATTAAAGTTTTCATTTAGTTGATGCGGAACTAATTATTTTACTGCCTCGCTTGCGTGTTACTAACTGAATGTATCACAACTTGAGAGCAACGTTTGGAATTGACTTTGTCAGTTGTTCTTGTATTTCTACGAATTCAATAGTTGATGAGTAATTGAATGGTAAAAATTAGAAATAAAGTTCTGAAATTTTATTGTTATTGTAGAGAAACAGTTACGTTCTATTATTTATTTCTGAAGTTTATTTTCGGGTTGATGTTGCGTGTTATTTGTGAAAAATTATAACGTTATTTTAAATGAGAATTAATACAATTACCATAGTCTATTCGAAATATATCAATTAGCATGTAAGTTTTTTTTTTACTTAAATTAAATTTGTAATATATAGAATTATTTACATCAACAAAAAAATAGTATTTAAAATTAATGGAAAATTAATTACAAAGTAAACTCATGCCATTTTCCCTTAATTTAAAATCAAATAGCGTGATAATGGAAAATTGTGATTGGTCTGTATTTGTGCTAATAATGAGTTAAAATTAATTAAAAATAATTAGAACGCTACCATAATCAACAGTTTATTAGTGTACTGTATTATAAAATATCACAGTTGTATTTTATGTTATAGTTAAATTTTAAACTTTGAAGCATCAAACTAATCCCAATCTTAAATAAAATAATATTGAGATTTATTTGGGATATTTTACTCTCACGTCAGAATTAATTTAACATACGATTGCTTAAAACTATATAAAAAAATTATTATTAAGTATCATATAATAATATCGCTATGTTCAAAATAAATTACGTAATTTATGTTGGGAATCAATAATTGCCAATTAATTGGTATCTTATTATAGCATAAATGCTAGTAAATTGCAATTGCACAAATATTAAAATTGTACAACATAGTCCTGCATATTATGCGTAGATTAGTATAAATTATATTGTTATAAAGCTGAAATATATATGCACTTTTATTTTTATGATTGATTTAAATATGAATTATGTCCATTTATTGCATCTTATATAGCCGTATAGTTAAATTTTTATTTTTATTCATTTGCTATGTAAGTGTTTCAAGACAAGTAGTTATACTTTGATGGTTTACCACAAAGTAAAAATAAACTTGTTTACTCGATTAAAAATAGTAAATTTATTAAATTGATATTTTAAGCAGAGAAAATATTATTTTAAGTTTTTTTTTCTTCCCTTGGTTTAAACACAAACAAGAAGTGCTGGTGATGTTGATATGATGTGACATATAAACACATACACGTAGCTATCACGTACGTAACGTACAATACATGACGGCTCGTCGAGTGTCTGTTTGCAGGGAGTTTCAGCGTGGTTTACTACGAGGAACGAGCAGCTTTATTAGCTCTCTCTCTCTCTCTCTCTCTCTCTCTCTCTCTCTCTCTCTCTCATCTCTGGTGTGGCGCAACTTTGAGCGGCCTTTTGCATCTTTTATTTCGCGATAACCTCGGGTACGAGTGCGTGGCGATTCCATAGCCACATGGCCTTCGAGTGCTGGTCGGGTGGCGGATTGCCAGGCGCAGAGAGACGGGCAGGAGCCGTGAGAGTAGGCGAATGGAGATTCCCAAAGAACTGCATGCATATGTTTTCAACTACGCGCTAATATTTTTAGTTCGTGGCTTAGTTTATAATAACAACATATCCTTATTATATTCTTCTTAATTATGTACTGAAATCTGAATTATAATCATTCGTAATTTTAGTTGATTATCATTTATCATTATTATTTTAGATAGATTATTTCATTTCAGAATTTTTATTTATTTTCAAAAATATTTAAATAATATAAAGCCACTTCTCTCTCAACGTAGCAATGAATATAATTATATTCCTATTTTCTCCTCAAAAGTCCTAGCATAAAATTTCAGGAATTTAAAACTGTTTATATTTTTAGCTATATTAAAAATGGCCAAATTTTTAAAACATAATTTCCAAAATACATTGTGTTTAAATCACGAGATTAAAATAAAACAATTTGAATTAAGTGAGTGGTAAAGTTTTATCTTTAGACAAATATGTTGAAAGAAAGAGAGAGGAGCAAACGAGGTCGGTAACTTGTTAGCAAAAATAATTTCGCGAGGTATTTACGTCCATTAGTCATTGCGAACCTCAGTTGTCGTTAAATGTCATTATTTCGCAGGAGGCTCATTGTTTACACTTAATTTCTATACTATTTAAATTAGAATGTCACAAATAGATGGACAAATATGGCACCACTTTTCAAAAGTTGCATGACTTTTGAAATTGTGAAAAGCTAACTAATAAAAAAATAAAAATATGATCTACAGTAGATAAAATATAACTTTTGGTATTAATAGTTCTTTACTTGTTTCATTTAATAATCACATTACTTTTCTTATAAGAGAATCAGTTTCATCAGAATATACAGTATATTTACAATAATAAAAATTTTAATTACGAAAGTTGTGTAGTTACCGTTGATTCCTACAGTTATGTGCATTGTTTTATGAGCAATGTGTAGTCTATATAAAGCAGTACATAATTTATACACATATAGTGCAGGCAGGCAGGCAGGCTCGAGCAGCAATGCACTCGTGAGTGTTTGGCTCGCTCCCATCGTGAGTCAGGAAGACGACTTATAGCTCGTTCATCATAGTCAACACAGAGTACATACATACCACTTCAAACTATACGCCAAATGAGCCGTTTTTACCCCAGTAGCATTTGTAGCAAACAAGTAAACATTTACATTACACTACACTTGTGTTAATGTATACACTTCTTCTTTACAATATTCTAATTCTTAATTAGACCAACACGTATTAATGTATATAGAACAAGAAAGCCGTATGTGTTCTAGATTATCAGATCTATACCACGTTAAAAATTATAAGTTTTTCATTGAAAATTAGTTCAGTTTGCAACAATGTGTTATTGTTTATAATTAATTAATTATATTACTAATTCATTATAAACAAATGTACCTATTTTGGTTTACTTTAAAATTTCTAACAAATAAAATATACCTTTTGTAAATATAAAATAAATTTAAAAATTTACCCATTGACCATTATTAATAATTATTTGTGTTATTGATTGAGAGTACAGTAAAAATGAGGAGTACGTGTGTCTGCAAGTATTGTAGGTTATTTTTCCGCACAATAGTCACAACAATGTAATATACTGTACATTTATAAATTTTGGTATTGTGCAGTGTATTGCCCGAGGCAATAAACTTTTAACCAAACTGACATGGGAGGTTTTGTCAAGAAGGTAAACCAATGTAGTGACAACCGCCACTATTAAATACGACCTCTATAGTTAACCAATAATTTGCCCTGCATAGTAAATAATGCAGTTTTTAGATTGCAAATTTAATTAATACATAAATTTTGTGCAGTATATGTATACGTGCTTTAAGTGGACTTCCCTGCAATCAGTATATAAAGCAATGGACTAGACCGTTCTTCGCTCTGAATATTTGCGTATACACACCTTACAGACAAAAATATCACACATACAAAAGCCTGCAATAGAATGAAATAAAACTTTTTTTTTTTTTTTTTTTTTTTTTTTTTTTTTTTTTTTTTTTGCACTGTACTGTATGTACTTCTGGACAGACAAGACAAATAAATCAATTCTCAAGCAGCTGCATAATTGAAATTCCGTTTCTTTTATTGGCTTAACTCCAGTGCATACAGAGATCATGTGTTGGAAGTGAGAATAGTGATACGTGTATTCAAATAGAGGTCTTTCTTTAATTTACTGTACGCATAATTTGAAAAAAAAAAAAAAAAAAAAAAAAAAGTATAGATTTTTTTACATTTAAAATCAGTTAATTTTTTTCGGGAGTTTTTACTGGCGGTAAACCAAAACATCTTCTTTGTCCCCTCGCGATGTTGTGTGCGTCAAACTTACTGGTTGTAGAGAACGAACGAGCGAGGGTTTGACTTTCAGCCAAATATAATTGAAATTAACTCAGGTAGTTTGTCCTATCGCTAAGATAATATTTGTGCCGCAGTTTTAAATCGTTCACCTAATCTTGTTTCGTTATAAAATCCAATAGGCAATTTGCAAAACCTATTACAGGAAATTAAAAAAGATTTCCCCATACACGTAAAAGTAAATGAGAAAATCAACAACACTGAATTATTTTATGAGAAAAATACAATTTCTGATCTACGATTTCTCCAATTAAATTTTGTTACATTAACTTTAATGGTACATGCATAAAAAATCTTGTATTTATGTATTTTGTATAGAATTTTTTTATAGAGGTAAAATGGTTTTTATTGCAACTCTCTAGTAATGTTTTTGTACGTTTTCATTATATTGATTGGTTTATTTTTATGCAAATTTGTATTTGGCAATAAAATCTAGTAGAGATGATAGAATTTCCACTTCAGTTCTGTAAAGCTAAAATAACAAAGAAAAATGCTGAAATTTTCTGTTTTATTATTATTATTATTTATTATACTATATTCAAAAGTTTCAGTGGAAAAAAATAAAAAATAAACTGCCGTAATGTCATGGAAAAACTAGACGAACTTATCATTATATTTTATTATATTTTTATGTTGTTGTTATTATTATTATATAAAAAAGAGCTAATAAAAATGAAATTGTATAATTTATATTATATCACTATAAGATATTAAGAAATTATAAATTATTACAGTCTATAGTTAAAACAATATAATTACTAACTAATTAAGCAAGTGTCAAGTGTCGTATAATTTTTTAGAAGGTCGATTAGTTTAGTCCCCTTCCCCCGAACATTGATTATAAATCACGTCAAGTGAATCCCGTGGTCCACACAGCTAGGGGTGCTCTAACAATTTTACACCAGCACACAGTCGAGCAAACCACCACGAGATACAGGAGTGATCACGTATAGTGAAGGCGCACAGTGTTATAGTAGTGCTAGCAGTGGCTACAGAGAAGCGAGAGAACAGAAATAACCTAGCCACTCTACTACACTCCGCGCCTATTTTGGTCACAAACTCTGTTCCACCGTCCGAGTTACTTATTTATTATTACTCAAATACGCATAGAAAAAAAAATGGAACTTTTTTTTTAAAAAAAATAAATTTTTACTAGATTTACAAATATGTAAATGTTTCATACATTTTATTCCAACAGAAAATATTCAAAATAATTTTGTTCTTTAGGAGGAGTTAAGTACCAATTCTTCCGTTGACGATCTTGAGAACATTTGGGACGAAAAACAGCTGAAACAGCTGGTGAGTAAAACTTAATTTTTTTTCTTTCTGTCTTTTACTTTTTTAATAGCAATAAAGTAAATTTATAAACAGTATGTTTATATTTGTAACGCTTGAAATGTTTTTCTTTGAGGAAAAAAGATGATTTGTGCCACGCGAGTGTGTAAATTTAATTTTATTTACGTTTAATGTTTAAACAATGGACGTAGAGACGTACGTCGTGAAGTGCGCAATGTGACTGACTAATTGTTCTCTCTCTCCCTCTGTCTTAGTTGGACGCTTGCGAGGACTACGATTCAAGGAGGAAAATCAGAGCAAGACTCCGCGTCGTCATGGCCGAAAACAAGGGTGAGTACTCGCTGTTTCTCTCTCTCTTCGTCTCTATTTCTGCAAAAATCAATCAATTTGTTTGAAATAAAAATATATTGACATTATTTCAACTTTATTGCTTGAAATTATATTTAAATATAAAAAATGCTCCGTTTCAATTTAACACTTAATGAAAAAACAAAAAGAAAGAAAAATACTATAATAATTTTAATTGTGTCCTTTTTTCAATAAGTTTTACCCTAATCTGAAATATCTTAAATTACTATATTATAGTAAAAACAAAATAATAACTATATATCTAGAATAAAAGTGGTATTTATTTACTTGTTTTTGTTTTTTAAAATAAGCTATTATGGATATTCTGTACAATTATTGATCTACACCTCAATGTTTTTTCTTTTCCTTATCCAAAAATAGAAGAACTAGTTAGAGAAGAAAAAGGCAAATGATATGTTGATTGACTGACGTATTGACATTGCATGTTTCAGTCACATCTGGCTCGGAGGTGCGCGAATACGAGAGCACGCAAGTTGGCGCCGGCGGCGAGGCTGTGATGAGCAGTGTGCGTGGTGAGTTGCTGCCCTTCATAGTGGAACAACTGAAAACCTCACTAGAACGCGGCACCCCGGCGCCGGGGGCCGCTCCTCACCTGGGGGCTTGTGGTGTTGGTGTTAATGGTGGTGGTGTTAACGGTGGTAGTGTGGGGGGACCAGGGGCAAGTGGGGCGGGTTCCAGCATCAGCAGTGACGACGGACCAGCCTTCGACTCCGGTACCGAGTCAGGAGAAGACCCGCGTACACCAAGCAGCCAAACAGATATACAAATGGATGACAATGTGGACAGTGCAGAACTAAGTTGTTTCATGGAAGGACTTAAAAATTCATTTGAGTCTAGAAATTACTACGGTGGAGGAGAAGCCGCAGCTCCACATACAGATCAGGTTGCAGATTTGCCACCTGACGTCATAGGTGAAGTTCACGCGGCACTTGCAAAACTGCGTGGTTCTCTGCAGATTGCCGCAATCCGCGGTGAAATTGTGGACACGGACAGAAGTGAAGCGCTTATGTCGTTGATCACACGATTACAGACATCACTTCAGAGACAAGAAGACCAGCCTCCTCCTCCTCCTGTCCCTCCGCCATGGCAACAAGCTCCTCTCTCACCCCCCAATGTTGTGACCCCTCCCGTACCCGCTCCAAGAAAAAAGCGTCAAAATCGTCACACAGTTGGCGTGTGTGGAGAGGAACTGGTGGATGCGAGAAAACATTACGATGACCATTTCTCTCCTTCATCTTCACCGACCTCTACAGCCCCGAGTCCAGGCCTCCCCAATATGGACCATCCTACTCCATCTACACGTTCTGCATTTAGACCGGTTCACTTCAGTCCTATGCGTTCTCCGTCTCACTCGTCTTTGTTCAACTCTAGCGCTAAGCCCTTTACTCAGCAGGCTCCACTCACCTCAAAGCCCGTGCCTCCCCCGCGACCTTTCCCTCCTCCACTCCCTAAGTCAGTCGCAACTCAACCCAGAACCGAAGCATCAGCCTCAAATGAGCGAGATATATCGCCTAAGACCGCTGAAATATTGAATAATAGTGAACCGTTTGAAATCTACGAGCCTGTGGTGGCCTCCACTAAACCTCGGCAGCGAGCAGCCTCGTGGACCGACGATCCAAGTCACTTGCTGTTTACTCCGGCTGAAAGTGTGCAAATTGCGATTCATAAAGCAGCAATTAATAAACAAATTTCGCAAGAAGAAGAGAATCGAAAAAACGAAGGAAAAGTAACAGCAGATTCTCTGGTTTTAGCAGCACGTGATGACGCTCCTGTTGCTATTAGTAAGGATGACGTCATTCATCATTTTCCTGCTCCTGTGGTACACAGTCCTGTCCCTAAACCTGTCCCTGCACCTGTTCTTCCTGCGTCGATGCAACCACCTCCTGTTGTTGCTCCCATGCAGAAAGTGGCACCTCCCCCCACCACTCCACTACAGAAGACATCGCAAGTACAAAAAGTACTTCCTGCTGCTGTGCAACCCGGTGGACATACTCTTTTCTCTCCGCCAACGCCAACTAAAGTTGTGGCTCCAGTAAGACCAAATCTCCCTGTGGCTGTGGTCACAACAACTAAAGTGCTGGAGAACCACGATGTTACTCCACAGCCTTCGCAAAGAATGAAATCAAATTTACCACAGTCCAACGTTAAGCAAGGGCCAGCTACAGTTCAGAAAGTTGAATCATCAAAGATAACGTCAAATGAAAATGTCAGTAAACCTACAGGAAAGTCTTTGATGGCAATATCTGCTAATCAGACTTCAAAAACTATGACGTCACATTCTGAAACCAGTGCTAAGCAACCAGAAATTAAAGTTACTCCGGCAGCAATACTAAAAGATAAAACATCAATAAAAGATCCATTTGATAGTACGCCAAAAACGAAAATAAATTTCAATATTGTACAAGAAGAAAAACCAGTACCACAAAGTGTAATTTGGGGTAGTATTTTAAATTCAGTTAACACTGATAAACAATACGATGACGAAAATAATATGTCATCAGCACAAAAACTGCTGCAAATTGCCTCCAATAGAAATGACAGTTTATCTGACTCGAGCTCACGTTCGTCTCGTTCTGAGAGACGACGCAAACTGAAGCGCGCAAACACGATTGACATCCCCAAGCCTCTGGACATGATTGACTTGGAGGATTCTGACGAGGAGAACAGCGGGGACGAGGGCGCAATACGTGACTACAGCCCTAGTGCATACAAACCTGTAGGCAAACTGGAAGTACCGGCTCCAGGACCATTCATACCAAAAACTGAAAATGATCGTAAGTTCCTCGCCTTCTTGGACCGTCACAGTCCAATAGGTGATGTGAAACCTGCATTTGTTGCACAAATACGCGGAGGACATCCATGGACAAACAGATTTTCAAATCTGAAAACAAATTTTGAGCATAAATCAGAAGAAGTTGTAAGCACAGAAAATATTAGCAAAGAAGTAGTTATTCCTAAAGTTGAAGAAGTTTCATTACCAGCGCGTAAATTTTGGTCTAAAGCGGATGACTCATTGGTGCCAAAATTACAAAAAACTGGACCACGCTTGAGTAAACAAAGCAGTTCAAATTTAAAGAAAATGTTCGAGGAGCGAGAGGCACTGCAAAAGCAACAAGTGAAGAATAATCTGATTTCAAAACCAGTGGCTCCGGTAGAGAAAAAACAAGAATCAGCAATAAAACCTCCGTGGGTTGCGTCTGAGCAAGAGTCCTCTGTGGTTGTGGGGTCATTGACCGTGGCGAATGCTGCACCAGCCCACACGGTAAATGCCCGGCGCAAACTGTTCTCCGCACCGGTGAGTGTACCTCCTCCAGCTCCGGTACCTACCTCCAAACCTCCACAACCTACGAAACAAGTCCCTAAAATTTCAGATTCCCTACAAAAACTTGAAGATCTACAAAAACTACAGCAAGAACAATTCATGCAACAAAAACAACAACAATTGATGTATCAGCAACAGAAGAAGCAAGAACAGCTGGAGAAAAAACAAAGACAGCAAGCCAGGCTCCAACAACAACAAATATTAAAACAACAACAGAAACAACAAGTTGTAAAGCAAAATGAAATAAGAGGACCTGCCCCAATAAGCAAGTTTTCTCATGCTCAAAACTCTGCATTTAGACCTCCTGAAAAAAGATCCAATAGCATACCTGACGCTGTCATTCCACCCTCTCTCATGTCTGTTAATCTCGTGAAAGCTGCCACAAAATCAGCTCATCACGCGCCTGTCATACGACAACATTCAGATGAAATCACAAATCAAGAATTGAAACGAATGTTGCACAATGTTTCTCCTCCCCCCTCTTTGTCTCGTCAAGTGTCCAATGACAACGGACGAGACCCGGTCATGCAGACCGCAGTGTCACGTGTCATGGCCGCACCTATGTGCCAACAAGCAACCGTCACAAATAAAGTGAAACGTCGAGAGACTGACTTCGAACCACCGCGCATGTCCGCTGCCAAAAATCTGAGCTCTATGTTACAAAGATTTGCAGACAACAATGACGATGACCTAGACCCTGAACTTTGCATCAGTCCTCCTGAGCGACGTGGTTTTAATCTCGTGCGCAGCGCACACTCCACGTCAGACATGCATGATATGTCGTTCCAAGATAGATTTTCCTCACAAAATAGAAATAGTATAACATCTTCACGTAGCTCTAGTATTGGACGATATGAAAACGCACTGAGTCCAGTTAGTTTTAATAATAGTATTGATAATGAGAACGTTATTACAATGAGACTTGAAATACCGTTAATTCAAAATACTACTTCACCCTCTCCGACTCAATATTATCAAGCACATTTTACAAACCCTCCTCCACCGCCAATTATTTTGTCCCCTCCCACACAACGTCGTACAAGCTCCTTCAATACAAGTTCTTCTCATCAATATAACGATGCACCACGAGATTTGAGTTCTAGCGACGCACCGGCCTTCGCACCTCTACGTAAGTGTGAGTCTTGGCATCAGTTGGCGTACACCAAACAAAGACCACACAGCCTAGCGCTTCCACCCTCTGTGTCGCCACGCAGATCTCCAACGAATGCAAAAATACATTTGTTTTCAAAACAGTTTGAAGCTAAAATGTCACTTGATAGTGTTGAAGACAAACAAAAACAAGTGCAAGCGTACTTGCTTCAACAAGACTCTTCTGCATCAAATAATAATGCAAAAGCTACTTCCAAACAAAAGCGTGATATTCCAGCTTACAATCGACAAGATACTTTACGACGTTACGTCAACGATGAAGATATGGAGAACGTGGATGAAGTATTTGAAAGTTTATTCAAAGATTCTGTGAAGTCTAAGGTTAATACTGCAAGAAGTATAGCCCCACCTCCCTCAGCCCCCCAGGAACAACACGTGTACTCGGGCTACACGTCAAGTGTGACGAGTGCAAGCAACAATTTCCAGAGACGACAACATGCTTGGGAGGAGTCGAGCGGGGTGAGAACTTGGCTCGCGCAGAGTGTTACCCCTCCCTCCCCCATCGTGGGCAGTAAGTAGGGTCAACTACTGCTGCGCCTCATTTAAAATAAAAATCGTATCAAAATATTAAATTATTTACTCTGCCTGCTGCCTGCCTGCACACACTACACGTACAGTACGCCGGAATGATCTCGCTCGCCATTTTAGTTACATAGTCTTAGTATGCCTAATTAACTCAAGCATACATCTCGAAGCAAAACGTCAAGATTTAAAAAATACATTTTTTTTTTTAAAAGCTAATAATTATTATTTTTTCTGCTTTATAATTATTTTTAGTTTAAATTTTTTACATTTTTATGATTTTTTTAACTATATACTAAAATGTCCTTTGTTGCCCGATTATACATATTATTATTATTTATTTAATTTTTTTGCTGTAATTTAACTCCTTTCAAAAATATATTGTTTTCCTTTATTTTTACTATAGCGCTTTTGATATTTATTTACTTTATTTATTTTATAATATATTGCTTCATTTATGATTTACTCTTAATAACTGCGGGCAATTTAGATTTTAAATTCATCTTATTTTTCAATGGGATCTTAACTTCATACATAATTAATATCTTTTTAATATCAACCTGTTTTTGTGTGATGGACAAATAATACCTGGTTGTGGATTCTCACTCTTTCGTTCAAATTCATTGTAGAAATATTAAACTTTTGATTAGTATAAAAATAAAACTTAAAAAGTGAGTGAGGATTTACTTTGTTTATGTTTTTTTAATTACTGTATATTTTTAACATAACTTTTAGATTCAAATAGACAAGTTAAGTGAAAATAATTTTATATTTCTTACAGCATATTTGAAATTTCATGCCGTAAGATTTTTTGTTGTTGTTTTGTTGTAATATAAAAATAAACTAAAATCACTTTTTTTATAGTTACATTTATTGTTGCGTATATTATTATTATTATTTTACTTACATATAAACGCATATTATTGATAAACGCACATAAAATTTAAAAAATAATAATTTTTGTTTCGTTTTATGATGAAGTCAGGGACTAACGTTAAGAATTTTTGAAAATAGTCAAATTATATTCAATGATTTAAAAATGCTGTAAAAAATCACAATTTTCTTACTTTTTCTAATTAGAATTCAAATATACAAGAAGAATTACATTTTTTTAACTTAACCTGTCTAATAGTGCATGTTTAAAATTTTGTTTGCTACTGACCTGTTTACTCCATTTATTTTTTAAAAGCCCTATGTGTGAATTTTTAAATTAAGTTTTGCACGTTTTTTTTTCGTTTTTTTTTTAAATTTTTTGTGTGTGTGTTTTAATATATTTTTTTTAATTTATACTTCATTTAAAATTGTTTGTATTTTGTTTTTTTTTTGTCGTATTTTTTGTCATGACGAAGGAAAAAATACGTTGGTGGATTTTAAAATCACTCAGTATTAATTTTTCCGTCTCTATTTTTTACACCATGACACTGTTCAACACACAAAAACACTTATTTATTATTATATAGTTTTAATTTTACTAAATAAAAATAATAAATTTTTAAGATTCCATTGAAAGATAATTAATATTTTCATGTAAACCAACTTATTTTTGCCCAAAATCATGGAATCAAAATTGTAGTAATTTATTTTTAATATTGTTTATTTTTGTTTCAGAACAAAGCGAGTCGACCGTAATTACTTCTGCGGATTCTTCTTCAAGGACGGAAGGTTAGTTAGTTTTTTTTTTTTTTTTCCCCTTTGTAAATTTTTATCATAATGAGCGGATAGTGTGGTAACTTACATTTTATAACAGAGAGTATAATATATAAAAATAATAATTTAAATATTTGTTAATACAAATTTATTAAACCTTTAAATTTTAAATGATTTTATTTTTTAAGATACCCGGACCAAAATAAATACGTAATAATTATTTATACAAGCCCATTTTCAGCACCATTTGTTTATTACAGCGCAGTTAATGTTTTACAGCATAAAGCATAATATATTATTAATACATGATATATAGTACTGATCAAATTTAGCATAATTCATGCTATAATGACATAAAATCAACATAATTTGCATTACTTTTCCTTTTCTTTCACAATGGACGTAGAATTCTGCGTTAATATATAGGCGTATTTTTCATTATTGTCAAGTATTCAACTTATATTTCCATTTTTGCTGTGTCTCAAAAATAATTTGAAAGACTGTCACATTAATATAATGACGTTATATTTTATATCAGAATTTTCAAAGTAAATATTAAAAAATATCTGTCATCAAAGGTATTATCACGCTTGTTTTGAAGCTTCGCGTAAACATAGGGTTATAATTTTTCATTGATGCATTTGTTTTTAAATTTGAATAAATGTTGTCTAAATTATTATCCCGTATTATCTCTCTGTTAATTCAGTAAGCCTGATCTTTCCAACGCTCTCCATTCTGTACATATATATAAATATACATTAATACTGCCCGAGCGTTGCATGTTCATGTTTGTTTATGCAACCTGCATCTCGTGAATGTCCGACAATTTGCCTGACCTCCAGGATACTAACTGTCGTTGTCGTCACCAAGTTCTAAATTTATTTGTTGTTCTCTTTTCAGTGCAAACTAAAACCTCCAGCTTTTCCTCTTCAATGTCGACCAGTACCCGAGTATCTAAAGGTAAAGAAAAGAAAAGAAAAAAACTATATATTTTCCAAATCAGGATAATTTGAACATAAAAGTTGCTTTAGCTTTATATTGTCGGTCTTTTAAACGTTCTATTGGGTTCAATTTTTGTTGTTGCTTCTTAGGTTTTAGTTCAAGCGGGTTCAGTTACCAATATTTAGGTTGCTACATTACAATTGAACTTGTATGAAACTTACAATACAATAGCTTCCTAAATATTGATAACTATCCCTCTAGTGTCCTCTCTTGCCATATATTATCAGAAAATTTGAACTTCATAAACTTTTAGACACTAAAAATTTTAAATTTTAAATTATGTTCTCAAATAATTATACTATATTTAAATGGTGCAATTAAATTAACAAAGTCTTTTTTTTTTGCAGTTTTTATACTATTTAAAAAAAAGCATTTCATTTGCATAAACTATTATGAAAATAATGCACCTGTGTTAAACAATGCTCTGTGTTATCAAGACTTCTATCATTATTATTATTATTATTTTGAATCGTGCCAGCATTTATGAAATTCACATTATCTTAATAGATATTTGACTAATATTTACGTCCCTCTTTTGTTATGTTCTTGTCTCGTACGTGTCCTGTATCAGAAATCCTAGATTTGGTCAGCTCTTACTTCTGTAAGCGACAAATTTATTTATTGTTTATATTTTGCAACAATTCAATCAAATGTAGCCCTAGTTGACGTTAGACAATGTTTGATTCACTTGAGTTCTATAGTTTAGATACTCACAAGCGTGCCCGTGTGAAATCCTAGCTCTTTTTATAAGAAATAATTTCCCAGTCCTCTGTTAAATGTCTTTAGCATAAATATTTTATCAATATTTCATTTTTTTTGTAAACGTATTTTAAAACAAAAGCTTAAGAATATTTATGCTAATTTTTGTGAAATTTTAAATAAAATTGGTAACCGTCGTAATGAAATATTGGTGTTACGGTAAGTATTTTAAAATTTAATCGATTTCCCCGCTAGCTAGATGTTTTTTAAATTTGATTTACAGTTCAAGGAGCAAAATCATTGAAAATATAAATAAATTTCGTACTGAGTTGTTTTAAATGTTGGAAATTACAAATATAAAACCAGACATTTTTTTTTAATGCTGGACTACTTATATGGAGTTAAGTTGTGATTTCCTTGAACTGTTTATCAATGACTCCTTTTTACCCTTGTGTCCAAGCCTTCCTCCCTCTACGTGTTTTCACTAACTCTGTGTCTTCCCGACTGATCCTGCTGCAGCCGCTCCCCCCAGCAAGCTGCAGATGTCACCATTTGCCAAGTTCAAGCAACTCGACGAAAAGAACTCGAGTCCATCCCCAAGGTAAGCAACAACAGCATCTGTCATCTGCGCGGTCTCCACATCGTCACCAAACACACATAATATACTGTATGGCTAAGCTCGTTTTTAATGCTCTTGTAATCTCATCGACAAAAATCATTAACATCGTTGAAATGTTTTCTTATAGAAGTTTTGTTATTAACTTAAAACACGTAAAAGTGTGCATAGTATCCCTAACTTAAATTTGTAGGATCTTGCTGCAATATTCAAAGTTGTTCACCAGATCTCAGAGAGCATTAATTACGAACATAGCTATATTTAATAAACATTAAAGAACACTCAAAGCCAAAAAACACTTACCAGGAAAAACAGGCTACCAAACATTGCTATCGTAGAAAAAAAAATGCTTCTCAAGCTAATGTTTCCATAAAAATACGCTTCTCTTCAAATTATTCTTTATTTTCAGAAAAAAATAATATTTAAATAATTGTATAAAAATAACCAAAAACAATCTTAATAATAAAATTAACTGATATATTTAAAAAAAAATACACATACACAAAAATAAATAAATATAGTTTGATAATAATTTTTATCTTCTTGCTTAATGGGGAACACTTCAATACTTTGTGATTTATGTACAAATGATGTCAGTAATATACATCTATCTGGTGTTGATTATATTATTGTTAAATATTATATATTAAACTACAAATAGTATGCATGAATTTTTATCTTCTTCGCTCTAGAAGGTGTATGTTTAACAGTGATAAAATAAAATGTAGAGAATATTGATGTCATCATTTATATACGCGATCCAATATATACACGAAATATCAGAGGCAAAGCTTTTTTAAAACTTTGCCCATTTTGAGAAATAAAATGTTAAGAAATTAGAGTTATACGTATTTTATATAGTTTGCAAAAAGCTTTCATTTGATTTGAGTAGAATATTTTAAAATATACTAAAGCTTTTTCTAGAAAAAAAAAAAAAAAAAAAAAAAAAAAAAAAAAACTGAAGCTCAAAACATTTTGTTATGCTATAATATTGCATTTTACAAAAAAAAAAGCATTTGTTATTTTAAATTAATCAGTACTCACTAAGTAGGAAAACTTTCGCCTCCTCGCGACTTTCATAATTATTTCACAAACTTGATTAACATCCTCTCTGCAGCTCCCCTAAGACCCCGGGGGGAAGCACCACCCCTTTATTTAAATTTACGGATCCTGGCCTCAATCGAAGTGCTTCCAACGTCAAGGAAAGGCTTCTGTATTGGTGTCAAGTCAAGACCAAGGAATACAAGGTACAAACTAGCTGCCAGCCACCGGCTTGTCATCATCAACTCAATCATTATTAAAATCGTTTACATCGATATAATACACGTGCATTCTCACAACTCACACTTACTGCGTTCTTTAAACCGATGAAAATATTATTATAGCATACGAAAAATGACATTTTTTTTTCTTATTTAGAAATATTTTTCAAATTGTACACCTTTTTCAAGTTCAACACTCTTCACAATCTACTGAACCTAGGCTTAATTTGAAGTACATCAGTTTTTGTTCTAAATAAGAAAACAACAACTCATTTTTAGAATGTTGCGTGGAAAAAATAAAAAATAATTATGCTAGCCTAGTTTCAGCAACGTTCATTTATAACAACATAATTTATGCTATATTGCAAACAACTGAACAGCAAAACAATTTTATATTTATGCTAAACCACTTTCAAAATAACAATATTTATGCTGTATGATATAAATGCAGTATTAATTACATAATATATTTTATCTGTATCGCCTATGTATTTGCCATTATTTTCATAACGTATCTAAAATATTAGTGACAACGGTCGATACAAAGAAAAATCATGTACAATGTACTGTACATCACGTCAAACTTTTTCCCTCACAAATTATTAAGAAAATAAATAATAATTATATATGTGGGTTGTGAAAGCTCAGGTGTATTTTTCAATTAAAATTTAATGATATTTTATTTCATATAAGACAGTAAAATTGAGACTTGATGACAAGTCTTTTGTGTCCCCCTCTTTTCTCTATTAAAGTTTTATGTAATATGCGAACATGACAGCATTTTATATATAAACAATTATAAGGCATGATTTCCTATCGTTAATTATTTGTTGTAATTAATAACACGGGGTTTACTGCAACACTCACTTCACTCATTTAATTAAAGCACTATCATTAAAAAAATAATAATTCTAACATTAACACTGATGCTTCTACCTAAACTGGAAATTACCTCAAAGGTGACTATTTTTTCTTCTTTTTTTTTTCTATCTTTCTAAACATTTTTTTCCAAATAATAATAAAACCTATGACACAATTCAGTGCAAAAACATTGAGTGATCCGTTGGCCACATGCAGTAAATGTAAGCATTGTTTTGAATGAACATCTGCACGCTAAGAAAACAAGGTAAACAATTGAATTATTGCATGCACTTCTTCTATGTGTTTTATTGCTTATACTTGCTCTTTTTAGCTTTTTTTATGTAATATTTTAGTATTATTGTTGTTTTCTGCCTGCCTGCTTTTTTCGTCTGCAAGTGAACGTACACAAATAAAAAAAAAGTAGAATTCGCAAACAAAATAAATCACATTTGATATTCAATTTTATACACATACACGTGCACCGTAGTCAAAGTTAAATTTAAAAAATTCTATGTTTATTTTATTTTTGTGTAAAATTTAGTATTTTTGTGTAGTAGTACAGATAAGAGCATTGAAAATGTTCTATCTTATTTATTTATAATTTTAATTTTTTTTTACTGTAGCATGTAATTTATCGTGTATATGTAATTAAATTTCAAGCATGGTATTTTCATGTATATAGTTTACTGTATATAGGTAGCTCTTGTTAATGTTTACAAAAATACTTGTGATAAAAAGTATTAAAATGTATTAGGGAAAAAAATCTTTAAGAACAGAAAAACAATGCCACAAAATAATTAATTTATTTAACTTAAAAAAAAAAAAAAAAAAAAAAAAAAAAATCTAATACTGGTCAAAACTGTAGGTTTATGTTTTGAATTGTATTATTATTGAGTATAATAGGTACAGAATTAAATATTTATTTTATTTGAATTTTCGAAATCAAATTGGTAAAAGTTGGTATGGAATTTTGATAACTAAAATTTTGGTAACAGGAATTTTGCTTTCAATGAAAAACTTACCATGAGTCATCATAATTTTTAATCTCACGCTTTGGTCAATCATTGTGGGTGTCGAGATTCAAAAAATCACTTAATCGAGATTTTGTATATGGAGGGTGTGCGCAGGAACAACTTGTTTTACTCACTCTAAATCAAATAAAATTCCCTTAGTTAAAACAAAAGTTAACTAGAAATATTTTATATATTTTTTTTGAATTGATGTGTTTTTATTTTTATATTATAGCGAAATTTTATTGAGTATAACCTTTCACAAGAAATGCAGTTTTATTATTTATTGTTTTTAGTATGAGTTCAACTAAGTGATTTATTTTTACTTAACAAATTTTAGACTATTGATCTTATATGAGTTTCACTTACGTTAGTTTTGCACAAACGTATTTAAAACTGCATTAGTTTGTCTATGATAAGTAGGATGTAGTAAAAAGAACACATCATCCGGTTGGATATATATAATAAATACGAGTAAGGAATGGAGATAATCATCGCTGGTTTTACCATTTAGCAAAGAGATGTCCTATCATAATTCAGTTAAAAAAAACTCACTAGCACAGAGAGGAAATAAAGATCATTGGATAGCTTTTGGCATAAACTACAGTACAAGAGAAAATGAGTATTTGTGTAACCGTCGTAAGTCCTGCTTACATAGACTTTGTTTAGTATTATAGGAGTTCCTCTCAAAATCTGTATATAAGGGCTGACAAAGCCACATATGTATATTTCTTTTCTCTCATTGTAAGGTTGTGCCGAAAGCTATCCAATGTTTTTTTATATTATAATCTCTGTGCTAACAAGATTCTTCAGGTTCATAACTATAAAGCTATTTAATTCAAAGTTTTACGTTAGGTTATAAATGATAGGGGATTAAGATTTCAGACGTATAGATTGATATGTTTTAGAGAAATTTACCGCGCGTTATCTTCATTGAGAAGGGGGTGGTAGGTGGTATTTTGACCAGTATCCTCTTCCTAGTGAACCGTGAGCAAACACGCATGCAAAAGAAGTTGATTATAAGAATTGTTTTGTGTTGACGCAGGATCTAAAGATCGAGAACTTCTCCACGAGCTGGAGCGACGGCATGGCGTTCTGCGCCCTCATCCACCACTTCGGTCCTGAAAACTTTAACTACAATATTCTAAGCCCAGAGAAACGACGCAAGAATTTTGAGCTAGCCTTCAAAGTAGCAGAGTAAGTGAAACAATTTAATTTAGATTGGGTTACATATTTCTTCTGAAAATCGAACTTTTTTATTCTATTATTTCAAGCCATATTTTGTTCATTTCTTTATAATTTGCACCCACATAGACATGAAATTATTTACATAGATTATTAAGCATCATTGATGAATAAATAATAAACCACAAAAGAATCAGACAATCAGGAGGAAAATTCTGAAAATTTATTGTAATAGTCGTGTTTTATTGTTTTACTTTTTATGACTTTTTATTACTATTATTATTATTTTTTAACAACAATATACATATTTTTCACCATCTTTCCTAGTTTGTATCAAAACGAACAAATTCCAGATACGAAATACATTATCAGATTTTATAAAAGCAACCAATAATCAAAACAATCAATCAATTAATCAATGAATTGAAATGTTTCAGGGAGAAATTCGACATCGCTCCGTTACTCGACGTTGACGACATGGTAATGATGAAAAAACCAGATTGGAAATGCGTCTTCACGTACGTCCAATCCATCTATCGTCGCTTCAAGGATGAACTTGATTAATTAACATATAACTCTTTAATTAAGTAGTTACCTTGCTGAGGATAATTATATTATGACGTCACTTAATTAATGTTCCTTATAATTAGCTCCTCATAACCATGTCCTCTATGTCACGTCGTGTAAACAATTAAACAAATTTTAAGTCAATTCTTGTTAAATGTTGTCGTTTTATACTCTTTTATTTATTAAATTATTGTTATTATACTAAAAATAATAGACAAGTAAAAATATATTTCATATATCTGACTAAATATTTAAATTATACGTAAAATTTACTAAAGACACAGTTTTATTGATATATTTAAAAAAAAAAAAAAAAACTATTACTACTTAGCAACTATCAAACCACAGTAAAGTAAAAAGTAAAGTAAAAAATATTTCATTGTTCATAAAAACTTTAAAAAAAAGCTTAACATTTTACGTGTAAGTATTACAATCAGATTTATAAAATTATGTTTACTGAACTTGTCTATTCTCAAAAAAGCATTTGATCTAACCCACAAAAAAAATAGACCAAGTGTCATTCTTTTTCTTTATATTGATCAAATTTTTTCAGAGGCTGAAATACTTTAATTAGAAAAATATTTTAAAATTAAATAATTAATTTAAATAAGTCTTCAGGGCAGATTTGTACAATGGATGAGAATTAAAATTAAAATATTTTCACATTTATTTCTTAATTTATAAGGTGCTATAATATATATAATTATTTAAGCACATTTATTTATTTTTAAATTATTATTTTGTGCTAAATTGTTTTTAGCCGTGGAAGTTCTCAAAATACTGGGGGTTTTAATCTCTATTTTTATTGCTTCGTCTTTTTATTTTATAATTAATTGATATTATACTTTATTTAACGTTAACCACCATTTAATATATTTTAAAACAACAAACTAATTTATGCTGATTATTATTATTATAAGCTATATCTTTATATAAGTGCTTTTTTATTGTGAATCTGTAAATTAATAAAAATAAAAACATAAAAAATATCTCGCTGCAGCTCTCTATTATACTATCATAATAATTGTTGATTTTTTTTGTATTTTTTTTCTCTCTTAATTTTAATATTTCATTTTATTGGGAGGGTTCAAGGGTGTTTATAATCTGTAGTATGTCCTACCATATTATGTACCCAACTTGATGAAATTGTTGTGTACTTAAAATAAAAACTATTGTAATTTTACATTCAAAATATTGATTTGGGTTGTAGCCAATATTGTAATAAAAACATGTATAACAATTAAAACAAATAAAAAAAAAACATTTCTTTAGTGAAATATTTAATTACATTGCTTGATATTTATTTAAAAAAAAATTCCTCTTTATAAAAATAGCTGACAATGGAGAGTAAGAATGAAAGACTAATCGGGGAGTTAAGCCTGTAGCTAAGCATGGTATCTCCTGATTAGTAGTATGCTTCACTCTGAATCCAGTTCCAGTATATTGTCAAAATTACTCATTTTAAAAAGGTAGCTTAAAAAGGCAGCAGTATATCAATCATTTTAAATGATCAAGAAGTTACTTGAATTAAAGATGAAATGTTCCTTATTATAATTTAATTGTAACCACAAACATTGTGTTCAGACGTTGAATAGTAGTACGCTATTAGTCTGTGATCATGATGGTTATTTATATTATACGTATCCTTCTCCAGTGGGTCGGAGTATAGAAATGTAGTGTGGAGGCTAAGGCCATGGCTAGGGCAATGTTCGTGAAGTAGCAATATATACTAATGACAGTTATGTGTCATGTCATGCTCGGTTAAGTAAAGAGATTCAGGGTGCTGGAAATTGAGCTTCCATTGAGTGATTAGGTTGCGATCTACAACACAGACGATTATGAGAGTGGAAATAAAAAACAAACTAAAATATGCCCACTGTGCCAGGCTGTGCACATAATTATTTTATTTTTATCCCTCTTTTAAGTTAACAATAATTATGTATGATAAAATTTAATTCTCTATAATATAAACAGATAATGAAATTATTCATAGCTCATTACACATTTAATATAAATTTTTAAAATTTTATAAATAAAAAGAAAGAAAGAAAGAAAGAAAGAAAGAAAGAAAGAAAGAAAGAAAGAAAGAAAGAAAGAAAGAAAGAAAGAAAGAAAGAAAGAAAGAAAGAAAGAAAGAAAGAAAGAAAGAAAGAAAGAAAGAAAGAAAGAAAGAAAGAAAGAAAGAAAGAAAGAAAGAAAGAAAGAAAGAAAGAAAGAAAGAAAGAAAGAAAGAAAGAAAGAAAGAAAGAAAGAAAGAAAGAAAGAACACTATTAAAAAAAATTTCCCCGTTTCATTAATTTATTAATATTATTTCTTGTGTTGATATAATAGTGGGGCCTTGTATTTTCCCGAATGTTTTAAATATTATATTTAAAATTAAGTTTTTTGACCCATATAGACCTTGGTAGAGATCTTATTAGTATGTAAAGAAACTTTATATACATTCTAACATATTTATTCTTTTGTCACTCTAGCATAACATAACATCAATAAATAAAATGTAATGATTTTTCCCCGATATTTTTCCCTCCTTAAAGTTATGCTTTTCTTTCAGCGTACAAGTATTGCAGGTTGCGGAATGCTATAGTGCAGGAGTCATTGTCTTGTCATAATAATATGTCATATCATATCGTAAGTCGTGAGAACACGATGGATGCTTGACAAAGAATAATAAGGAGTGATTACTACAAGGTTATGGAGAACATAGAACATTATTATGATAAGTAACAAAAATGGAAATTAAATATGCAATAAGTAAAAAAAAAAAAAAAAAAAACATTTTATTCATTTGGTGTTGCGCCTCGCTCATGGTTCAAAAGTTTTTCATTTCCCGCTCGATTTTGTTTTGTTTTGATGCGCTACGTGGCCATATTGAATTGAACAGCTAGAAAAATGGCGCTCTGCTGTGCAAGTAAGTTTACTCGTCCAAATGTATGAAAAATAATATCAATTAATTAATATTTGTGCATATAAAGATAAAAATAATTTGTCTAAAGATATAGTTAATACATTCAACATATTATTTTTTTATTATAAGTCATAATAATTGGAAATTTAGTTACTTTAGCCGGCACGCCTCAGTCGGCATATTGCCGCGTGCCCTGTTTGTTTTTTGATGTAAAAATTGAACATAATTATTTAGAAACTAATCTAATTCTTGTTTATTATATTTTTAGTTTCTAATGAAGTGCCAGAACACCCTGTCATATCTCCTGTATCTGGAGCAATATTTGAAAGGCGGCTAATTGAAAAATATATTATTGAAAATGGGATAGATCCTGTGAGTGGCAAGGAAATGTCGGCAGATATGCTGATAGAAGTTAAAAGTAAGTTAATTTTGCATAATATTTAGTATGTTTGACTGATTTATTATTTTTTCTATTTAGCATCACAAGTAGTAAAACCAAAACCACCGTCAGCCACGAGTATTCCTGCAATTTTAAAGTCATTACAAGATGAGTGGGATGCTGTTATGTTGCACAGTTTTACACTTCGCCAGCAGTTGCAGACTGCTCGCCAAGAACTCAGGTATGTTTGTTAAAAAACAACAATAATAATAAAAAGCTCACGTCAGTGCTTTGTCTTTTACATTTCGGTGTCAATGGATTTTAAAGTTATTATACATACATATATGTACGTATGCATATACTCCCCCCGAATAAATCTGAACAGTCGCGTTAAAGTTTCCTCATATATTTAACATTTGGAGACATGAACGCTGCGGTCAGATTTATTCGGGGGGATTGTACTACTGGCACATTAGCTATACAGTAGGTTATCTCCTATACTGAGAATGTCAGATCAAATGCGTGCTATAATTCCAAATGGGTGAAGCCTGCAGAACTAAAAGCTGTCATTTGAAGTAATGTTACCCGTCTAGTTCTGCAGGCTAGATTCTCAGTATAGGAGGTAACCTACTTTTTAGTTACTGTGTACTACTGGTTTATTATTACTTTAAACACACACACACACACACACACACACACACACACACACACACACACACACACACACACACACACACACACACACACACACACACATATATATATCGTCCATGCCATGGTCAATGTTGGTATTATTTGTTCTGGTATTACCAAAAATAAAATTTTATGGCTTCAAGGGTGTAGGCTTATGAAAGAAAAAGGTTCTGTAGGGAAGAGTGGGAGTAATGGTCAGGGATTTTTTTTTCTCAACGCCATGCAGATGGTTGTGTGAAACAGTGTCTTGATTACATGTTTTCCAATAGGGAAATGAAGCTGAAAGTTTCAATTACATCCCCTATGCCTTAAAGTAGTTTGAACGAGTTTTGATATTATTTAAACGCCGTTTTAGTGCTACCTATAGATTCCTTATTTCTCTATGCTCCTATTGATGTAATAAAAAATACATTTAGTTCGAAACGCAAATAAAAAAATAGCCGCAAAGTCGAGCATTTTCCTCATACAACATTGGTTAATGGCTGAAAAAGCCAGGATCCTTCCACAGTAGATCATTCATATTTCTGCGAAAGTGTATTTAAATGGACTCAAAAACAGATAAATAAGCTCTTTGATAAACAAAGAAACTTTTAAAAGCATTAAACTAAATTTGGTTCGAAACGCACCGAGAACTTTGTGACTAAAAGAGCTGAAAATGAGAATTTTTTTGTTAACCAGTAATTTTTATATAGTTCGGAAATCGGCCGCTAGAGGCACCGAATCATGGCGATCGCGGGAGATCGCGGGAGAAACGAGATATAAACGTCAATTGAGCTCATAAACGTTAATAAAACTCTTGTAATGTACTTAATATGTATTAACTTCATTATAATTAATTAATATATGCACTGAGAAGCGAGAAAAGTGTTTGATTAGAAAATAGTTACAAAAAGCAATATATATATATGATTTGCTGGAATAACTCTTAGTGCCTTGACAGCACAGTTGGTAGAGCGCTGCTTTTACATGACGAGGGTCAGCGGATCGAGACTCGGTTATTGCAAAGTTTTTAATGATGAAATTAAATTCAAGTGAGCGCCAAACTTCAAATAAATTTAAAATCAGCTGTTAACAACCTCGTTCAAACTACTTTAAACCATTTCCTTTGCTAAAAAAAAAAAAAAAAAAAAAAAAAAAAAAAATACACTGTTAAACAGATTTAATAGATGATATAGTCTCTTAATTTCTCAATAAGAAATCGTGTTAAATGGAGACATTGAGCACTATAAAATTTAAAGGCGTAGAACACCCTCAGGACCAAAATATGATAAATAAGCACATAAATTGTACATACCAGGCTCATATAGTGGTAATACCGTTGATTGCACCCTTCTGGTTGATTTTCCAAGTATTTTAGGTTGAAAATTGTAACGGTTCTCTTTGCGGGTTCGTTTCGTCACACGATACTCCGCTTTTCTAGCAGTTTCAAGTATAGATAAACTCTTTTTTTCTATTGGCTGACAATAAAATTGCGCGAACGATGTTTGAAACGTTTATAACACATTTTCCTTTTCAACACTGATTATATTATTCTTGATCTTTGTGGTTGTAATTATGATACACATACTTCACAATGATACATAATATTATTACAATTACTATATATATTGTTATGATACGCAACGTCTCTAAATGAGTGTCAATGAACCCCCCGGTCCCCGCAATGCACTAAACTGCAAACACGCGTACAGATCGGGCACGGGCAGGCGGCAGGCTACAAGGAAGTAGCGATCACCACAGCATAGGGGAGGGGGTTGGAGCTCTAGAAAGCTACTAAAAACAAAGAGCAGCACGGACGATATACCGCGTGCCTTTGCCTCTCAAAGGAGAGCTGCTCTAGCAGAGCTCCAACCTGGCTCCAACCCCCTCCCCTATGCTGTGGTGATTGCTACTTCCTTGTAGCCTGCCGCCCGCTGCCGCCTGCCGCCTGCCCGTGCTCGATCTGTACGCGTGTTTGCAGTTTAGTACATTGCGGGGACCGGGGGGTTCATTGGCACTCATTTAGAGACGTTGCGCATCATAACAGTATATCAGTTCTTCCGGATAGAAATGTCGTTGTAGAGTTTTTTTGCCATGCGACTATGAGCTCTATGAAAAGAACAGGTAAGATTCAAGGTCGTATCACATAAAAACCTCTACAACGACATTTCTATCCGGAAGACTTGATATATAGTAATTGTAATAATATTATGTATCATTGTGAAGTTTGTATCATAATTACAACCACAGAGATCAAGAATAATAAAATCAGTGTTGAAAAGGAAAATGTGTTATAAACGTTTCAAACATCTTTCGCGCAATTTTATTGTCAGCCAATAGAAAAAAAGAGTTTATCTATACTTGAAACTGCTAGAAAAGCGAAGTATCGTGTGACGAAACGAACCCGCAAAGAGAACCGTTACAATTTTCAACCTAAAATACTTGGAAAATCAACCAGGAGGGTGCAATCAACGGTATTACCACTATATGAGCCTGGTATGTACAATTTATGTGCTTATTTATCATATTTTGGTCCTGAGGGTGTTCTACGCCTTTAAAATCTTGTAAATTTGTTTAGTGTAGTATTGATAGAGCATCGATGGCTCCGAGGAAAACTGAACTATCTATAGTCACCGCGCGCCTCAAATTTGGAACATCTGCGCTCTCTGCCTCTCCCAAAATTGAAGCACCTGTAATGGAGCGCTGGTAAGAAATGCTTCAAATTTGGGAGAGGCGGAGAACGCAGATGTTCCAAATTTGAGGTGCGAGGAGACTATGGATAGTTCAGTTTTCCGCGAAGCCATCGGCATGTTGTTTGTTTATTGTTTCACTGGACTTGTGGTAATATTTGCAACTGACTTTTTACTCTGAACTCTATTTAGACGTTGAAATGATGTTTCAGCCACGCTCTGTACCAGCATGACGCAGCGTGTCGTGTGATTGCACGTCTCACCAAGGAAGTAACAGCTGCCAGAGAAGCACTGGCAACTCTCAAACCGCAGGCTGGAATTGCTACAGCACCAGCTGGAATGCCACAACCTGTAAGTGGCTACATATTATTATTATTTATTTCCTTGTTAATCACAAGTTAACACTATAAGGATAGTGTAATATACTATCATATCCATAGAATTCATATACAGGTACCGGTACCTAATAAGTGAAGTGAAAGTCGCATCAATAAACAAGGTTGACATATGAGTTTAGGTCACAAGTGACATCCACTTCATGTCACGTGGTGTGCAAAAGAACCCTTTATGGCTGATTGCTTAAATCTTAGATTATACAGAAATCTTAACTTGAATCTCTTGAAATGCAAGGATAGAATTAACTATCCTTAATTGCAAGTTGCAAATAAAGTGCAAGTTCGCTACACAATAATTTCAGGAGGGGAAGGGGCTGATAAGTCTAAGATGTTTGTAATGGAATATCTTGATTTCTTACAGAACTCATTAAAAACAATATATCAAGCTTAACTATTCACATAATTTTATCACTAGAATTTGTACCAGCATTAAATTTCTGGGATTACTTTGAGTGCTTGTAGGCTTTCTTGCAGTTTATTTTTGAAAATACTTTTTGATGCATTACAAAATGTTAATACACATTTTTGCCTGCCCTACATTGTGCATGAGTGACCCAGGACTAACAAGGGGACATGTTTGTGTTCAGGCTCTGGCAGTGGAGGCAGCAGGTGTAGCCACGCAGCCCTCGGAGCAAGCTGGAATGACTCCAGATGTGATTCAAAAACTGCTGGATAAGGCCACGGTGCTCACACAGGAACGTAAGAAGCGAGGTCGTACGGTGCCTGAAGATTTGGTGACACAAGAAAACTTAAGAGCATTCCGAACTCTCTCTTCACATCCGGTAAGTTGAGCAGTCATTATGTTGATTTACAGTCACTTTGTGCCACTACTGCCACAAAAAACTCTGCGTGAACGAAGTAAAAACTTGTGACGTAAGCCCTCGCCAGTTAGCTCGCGCGGGAATAAATAAATAAAAATATAAATAATGTATTACATCTATAAATCACAAGTTTAATATAATAAATTTATAATATCTTGCAAATATTTACAGCTTTATAAACACATATAAAGTCACTCAAATAATATAGTTTCTATTTCTGTATTTAAGACGTTTCAAAGAGAGCGCAATATTCCCGCGCGGCGTAACTGCGAGAGTTTACGTCACAAGTTTTTTACTCCGGTTACGCCCACTCCTATTTGGCAGTAATGGAGCAAACTGACTGTACTTGGGTAGCTTTCCAAACAGGTGTAGAATCCCGTGTAAATTCACATGTTTTCATTGTTGCAACAGTGAACTTACTGTTCAGCAGAAACTACCGACATGTCTATTGAGAAAGCTACTTTATATCGATGCTGTTGTGGTTAAACCACGCTTCTACTTTTAGCATGTTTCCTTACTTTCACGCATCTACGGCGATTGTGATAGCCATAAAAACGCGTATCTACATTTATCGCGACAGCAGGTAAAAACATTTCTACATAGGAAAACAGGTGTAGAAATGTTTTTACGTGCTGGTGATAAATGTAGATACGTACGCGATTTTTTGTCTATCGTGATAAACGTTGATCCGTGAAATTAAGGAAACACGCTAAAAGTAGAAGCGTGGTTTAGGCTTAGACGCAACAGCATTGATATGTTATAGTAAACGTATCAGCTGGTTAAGCACATTGGGCATTAAAAAAAAAAAATAATAATAATATTGGGGTTGGTAAATAAGTGTTAAAAATAAATACAAATAAATGCTTGTAAAAGATAATAGTACATAGAACGATTAGAATCCATTAAGTTGAAAATTAAAAGCAAAGATTATCTTACTTGTAGATTGAGAGTCCCATAGTTCGGTGAAAATCTTGCTAGCACAGATATAAAATAACTAACACATTGGAAATATTTCGGCAATCGACTCCAAGAGAGATATGGAGCGTGTTATGCCTTCATCAGTCCTATCAGTCCTTACAGACTCAGAGAGAAACTATGAATGATGGCTCTGCTGGTGTTACTTTGTGGTGTATATAGATGTGGTGAGGGTGGGGGAAGTTTGGTAGGATATGATGGGCAAGGATAATAATAAGGGAGGGAGGGAACAGAGGAATAAGGGAGTCGGGAAAGTGAAATAAGGAATATGGAGGGGGATAGGAGGGGATGATTAAATGTGTGTTAACGTAAATTTAGCCCAGGTCGACCTACTGCCTTCCTGGATTGCAAAATATATTGATACGCTAATTCCCATTGTCGTAATACTGCATTGTTAGCTGGGCCCGGAATGTGTTTTATGATTTTTACTGTGAAGCAGTTATTGAATTTCTTGGTTTGAGAGGCCGCATGTTCAGCCACAGGCTTGTCAATCATGTTGTTTTCCCTGTCACTGACTGACTGTCTATGACCATTCATGCGTCCCCTCAACGTCTGGCTAGTTAAACCAATATAAAATGCAGAGCATTTTTCCTCGCGACCTGTGAGTGGGTTGGTGATGGGGCATTTGCATTCTAGCATATAGATAACGTTTTCTGTTGTGCCATAACCGGGCCATAACACCTGCACAACCCACTCACAGGTCGCGAGGAAAAATGCTCTGCATTTTATATTGGTTTAACTAGCCAGACGTTGAGGGGACGCATGAATGGTCATAGACAGTCAGTCAGTGACAGGGAAAACAACATGATTGACAAGCCTGTGGCTGAACATGCGGCCTCTCAAACCAAGAAATTCAACGACTGCTTCACAGTAAAAATCATAAAACACATTCCGGGCCCAGCTAACAATGCAGTATTACGACAATGGGAATTAGCGTATCAATACATTTTGCAATCCAGGAAGGCAGTAGGTCGACCTGGGCTAAATTTACGTTAACACACATTTAATCATCCCCTCCTATCCCCCTCCATATTCCTTATTTCACTTTCCCGACTCCCTTATTCCTCTGTTCCCTCCCTCCCTTATTATTATCCTTGCCCATCATATCCTACCAAACTTCCCCCACCCTCACCACATCTATATACACCACAAAGTAACACCAGCAGAGCCATCATTCATAGTTTCTCTCTGAGTCTGTAAGGACTGATAGGACTGATGAAGGCATAACACGCTCCATATCTCTCTTGGAGTCGATTGCCGAAATATTTCCAATGTGTTAGTTATTTTATATCTGTGCTAGCAAGATTTTCACCGAACTATGGGACTCTCCTCACTATGGTAAGGCCCTTATTGGTTTTCTCCTATCCTTTTCTTTCAATTTATCATACCTAACCGTGATGGTTTATTTTCCTTAAGGGAGTAGGGGACCGACCTTATATCTCAAAAACTAGCTCGTGTTTTGGGTCTAAATTTGGTATCATTGTGTAGCTAAGGGTCACACCTAGCCGTGATAAAAATTTCAAGATGTGTCACCGTCCAAAAAAAAAAGAAAAAAATTATTGAAATTAACATTATGCCTTATGGGCTTAAAATTTCAAAAAATAATATAAAATTAATTTGCACGGTGACCCCCCAAAAATTTTATATATTTTAAATTGTCTTAAGCAGAAGTATCATTGTGCAAAATTTCAGATTTTTTTGCCGATAAAAGTTTGAGTCTAATGGCCGACGTCGGTCCCCTACTCCCTTACTATACATATTATAACTTGTAGATTGGGATCAAATTCCTACTGTTTTTTGTTTTGTTTTGTTTTTCCATTCAATAAACACACTTGGTGTACAACATAACATATATTCACACAAGTACTGTATGCCTATAAAAATTTGAAAGTTGATTTGAGTTATTTGATCCAATGTGTTGTCATGCAGGGTCTGCACAGTGCCAGTGTTCCCGGCATCCTGGCTCTCGACATCCACAGTGGAGACTCCAGCAAGATTCTGACTGGAGGCAATGACCGCTGCGCAGCTGTCTTCAACAAGGACACCGAGCAAGTGGTGGCTATCCTCAAGGGACACACCAAGAAGGTCACCAGGGTCATCTACCATGCAGATGAGGTGAGCATGTCTCTCTGTCAACTGCAGTGATCACGGTAAAACTCAGATTTCTAGATTGCGGTGCCAGCTTCTTCCTTGTTATAAAACTTTCAATGTGTTGACTTTTTATAATAATAATAAAAAAACTATTTAAAACTGTAAGCAGCACTTACTCCCATGGAACAAGATTTGCAATGAATAGTTTTTATATTGCTAAGCAGAGAATAAATCTGTAAGTCAAAGTACGTAATCCACAATATTGTATACCTTTACTGCACCAACTAATCTATTTAAAGGCATAGAAAACATGAAACAACGTGTTCTTTAACACAAAATGGGATCTAAAAACTGATGATAATTTTTACCAGAATGTAAATGCGACCTCACAAGAGAGCGTAAAAAAAACCTGTAAAGTTTGCAATTTGCGTGAATATTTCCTGTTTATGACGTCAGAAACAGGCAAAAACTAGTATAATAATGTTGTGTAGGTTGCATAAATCAAAATTTCTGATCACTGCTACGGCGCTAAGGCTAGGAATTTCGACCAATTAATGTTATTTATGTAAGTCCCATAAAGTGTTTTGTGGTATAAAAGCTAATGTTTTCATGTTGTCTATGCCTTTAAGTATAAATAGTTCTCCAATATTTGCTAGATTAGTATCACAGAGTTGTTTTTAAATGATAATAATATAATAACAAATGTTGCAAATGTGCAGTATTTAAATTTGCAATAATACTTTAACATTATAAAATTTGCAATACCTTGTAATCCATTGTCATGTGATTTCTTTATTTTATTTTAATGTTGCAAGGAAATAATAATAAATAAAATAGAAAATAGAGCAAGCGCTGGTAGCTTGCACCACCATTGTATTTAGTTCATTGTTTCGGACACTAACTGAGGTTTTATGTTTGACAGGACACAGTCCTCACAGCTTCTCCAGACTCCACCATTCGTGTGTGGAACGTTCCAACGTCTCAGACAATCCAGCTGCTGCGTGTGCACGAGGGACCTGTATCTGGTCTGTCGCTGCACCCCACTGGGGACTACGTGCTCTCCACCTCCACAGACCAACACTGGGCCTTCTCAGACATTCGCACAGGACGTCTGCTTGCTAAGGTATGTTTTGATATAGTTGCTCAAGTAGGCTTGGTGCCAAAAATAAACAAACTCGTTTTGAGGCGGTATAATAGACGATATTGAGTGTGTGTGTGAGGGGAGGGTTGATAGCTAACTAAGTAGAAAACCTGGTCAAGCATAGAATGCTCCACAAGTGTATCAGAGTATCAAGTGTACTTATTTGTAAGATATTTAATTAAATATAATTTTAAAATCAATATACTCTAAAGAAAAGTCTTGTAGGGATGCTATGATAAATTTTGTAAATTAATTATTTATTAAAATTAAGTACTGTAGCTATGTAATACTGTATTATGAATTCAAAATTACAAAATTCTTATTTCATCGGTCTCACTATTGCTTGAAAAAATTCTACAATTTCGTATCCAATTGAAAATTCTTAAAACGCAGCATTAAAGTTAACACATTCTTCTTTGTATGCAATTCAAAAATTCTTAAATAGGGGATTGAGTGAGAAAATAAACAGAGTCTAACAATACTAATAAAATAGTAGCAGATGACTTTGGGTTAATATCTTGATTTAACATACTTCCTTATGGGGAATGAAGCAGCTTTATGTTACTATGTATATATTTTTTCTTGATACTGAACTTTTTACTGTAGCATAGTAAGGCTTAAAGCTATTGTTTTCCTAAATTTCAAGATTTCAAGTCAACTAGACAAAACAATAATATGTACCTAACCAAAATTATCAGAATTCAGGAAAATGGTAACCCGTATGAGAATTTGCATAATTCACACGAAAAAGCAAGAGAAAGCCTACTGCCCATGCTCATAAAATTAATGACTCATTTTGTGCCACTATAGACATATCAAGCCTTTCATATGCATCACTATTGACAGATACTGATGGGTGGAGCTGCTCTCATGTAAACAAATGCAACCGTTCACATGTGTCTGTCGCTATGTGTTGTTTTGACAGGTAGAAAGCTGTGGGCATGCTGTGGGTTACCAGCTTTGCCAGTTGGTATCTGCCAGTGTGCATCAGTTTTAAAATCATGTGAAGTTAAAGGATCCATTTGTTTACATTTTTGCAGATTTTTTTTTTCTTTTTTTTTTTTATCTGTCGACTGATGTCAAATTTATTTATTATTTTATTTTATTAATTTATTATTTCACCTGTATTTTGCTAGGTTTCTGACACAACCTCCTCTGGCATTGGCTTGACTACTGCTCAGTTCCATCCTGATGGTCTCATCTTTGGCACAGGAACTTCTGACTCACAAATCAAGATCTGGGACGTCAAGGAACAGTCAAATGTAGCCAACTTTGCTGGTAAGATTAAGTCTTATTATTATTATTATTATTATTATTATTATTATTATTATTTTGAGGCTAGCTAATGACAATAAAATATTATTATAAAAAGGCATTCAATAATAATAACATAACAAACCACTGGCTCAAAATTGTATGGAGAACAATACAATGTATTGGCAAAGAACTTGTGAAGTACAAATTTATTTCAACTTCAATTTGTTTGTTCTACAAATGTTTTAAACTCTGCAGCTTGCCATGCTGCTCTATTTCATGTTACTCAACAGCCCATGTGTCTTAATTTTCAGGTCACTCTGGCCCAATCACTTCCATTTCCTTCTCTGAGAATGGTTACTACTTGGCCACTGCCGCAGAGGACTCGTGTGTCAAGTTGTGGGACTTGCGCAAGCTGAAGAACTTCAAGACGTTGCAGCTGGATGATGGATACGAGATCAGAGACTTGTGCTTTGACCAGAGCGGAACTTATCTGGCTGTCGCGGGAACTGATATCAGGTAAGATGTCACAGTTCTGTTGGGTGTGTGGGGGGGGGGGGGGGGGGGGGGGGGCTAAAATAAAAAAAGATTGATAAAAAAGTAGATAGTTATAATTTTATTACTGTATATTTTTAGCCTGTATATTTTATAAGTTATTTCTAAAAAAACAAAAACAAAAAAACTATTTTTTTTTTTTTACATTATCGAATAGAGGCTTGAATAGATTTAGAGAAAATTTAAAACTATTGATTTGGATATATTATCAAAGGAATTGATAGCAAAACTAAGCCACAAGCAAAACATGATTATAGTTTATATTATGATATAGACATGGAACTTCAAAAAATCTAATCTGTTCGTGGCTAGGTGAAGATCTTGATGGTATAGTGCACACAAATATTTACTTATAGGCATAGACAAGAAGGAAACAAGCATTTACATCACAAAACTCTTTATGGGACTTACATAAATAACGTTAATTTGTATCAAATCCAAGCTGTAGTGCCGTAGCAGTGATCAGAAAATGTCAAATTATGTAACCCACACAACATTTTATACTAAATTTTGCATAGACATAGTTACGCAAATAGTATACTTTACAGTATTTTCACGCTTTCTTGTGGGGTCACATTTACATTCTGATTAAAATTATCAACAGTTTTGGTGATTCCATTTTGTTTAATCATTAAAAAGCACATGTTGTTTCATGTGGTCCATGCCTTTAAGTTAGACATTTTGAGGGCAACAGTCTTCTTCCTCATTAAATTGAATATTAATTGTACAGTTACTTATTTTATTATTTTCTCTCTCTCTCTCTCTCTCTCTCTCTCTCTCTCTCTCTCTCTCTCTCTCTCTCTCTTTTCCTGTTCCTTCCCCACCTTTTTATTATTGGTGGCTGTTCTAACTTATGTAATTTTGTGTTTCAGGATTTACCTGTGTAAGCAATGGCAAGAGTTGAAGGTGTTCAACGACCATACAGCCATGGCCACTGGGGTGAGATTTGGCCAGCATGCCCAGTACATTGCTTCCACCAGCATGGACCGTACACTCAAGTTGTACGGACAGTAAGTCACACAGAACTATAAGACGTTTGCTTTGTTACTTTTTTTTTTGTTCCAACTGGAACATTATTGTCACGTCACTTTTTTTTAATCAAGAAACAACATTTATTTTCTTTGACATTTTTTTTACAAAACATTTATTTCTGATAGTATGTAAAGTTGCATTAAATAAATATTAAGATAAGAGCAAAAAAATGCATTTCTTTATTTGTGTTCAGTAATTAAAAATTCCAATTTTTAAAACATCCCATAATAATCTTAATATTAAATAGGGAAAAATCTGACTGATAATTGAGCAATAAAAAAAGACTGGAATAGAAAACACAGAGATAGATTAGGAAAATTTGTGTAGTGCATGAAATTAAGCTTAAGTTGACCTGTGAGAGAGTAAAATTTTTCTAACCGAGGCCAAATTTAATTTTTTTTACCAATTAACAAAAGAATGTATTAACCACTTATTTGTCAGTTTAGTGCTTTATTATCCCCCCCCCCCCCTCTCTCTCTCTCTCTCTCTCTCTCTCTCTCTCTCTCTCTCTCTCTCTCTCTCTCCTGTTCCTTCCCCACCTTTTTATTATTGATGGCTGTTCTAACTTATGCTATCTTTGTGATAGTAATATATCTTTTTATAGCAACGCTTGTTTTAAACAATATTTGAACAATACAAGTAAAAGTCAATTACACTAACCTTACCAGTCTCTCAAAAATACCAAGTTCTCTCTATAAGAATTGCTAATATGCTAGGTATATATTATTTTTGAGAGGTCACAATTGCCATTTAATTGCAAGTTATTTGAGAGGATTTCAACAGTTCCGCTGAGAGTGCTTAGTATTTTGTAGGGACTTCAGTATTATTCACATGACGCGTAAATTTGACGCGCGTCAACGTGTGTCGACGCGCGTAACAAAGTTGGAACAATGTAAACAAATGGAGCCGTTCACATGGTTTTTGAAAATTACATGTGAACGGCTCCATTTGTTTACATTGTTCCAGCTTTGTAACGCGCGTCGACGCACGTTGACGCACGTCAAATTTACGCGTCATGTGAATAATTCTTTAACCCCCGTAAGTTGCAAACATTTAAACCTGGTTCAACCTCGGTTTAAGTATTGTTGGGCTTAAACCTGGTTTAACTTTCAAATCGGTAAGTTGCAAACCGCCTAAACCAGGTTTAAATTGTTGTAAATAAACTCGGTTTAAACCAGGTTTAAACCGATTCTTGGTAAGTTGCAAACAAGTTAAACCAGGTTTAACTCCTCCAACAGTGAAAAAAGTTAAACCACCGAGCTCGACCGTTTAAGTTCGAGTTAACTACATTTTTGAGGTCTAAAGAGTATATTTTTCGAAGTTTTTTTTTTTTTTTTTTTTTTTTTTCAAGGGAGATATTATTTCTTGCCTTTTTTAACATTACTATTATTATTATGTTGTTTCATTCATATATTATTTTGAATGAGATATTTTTTCCTGAAATTATTTTGAATTAAAAAAAATACGGTAATAATATGTTGCAATTAAATTATAGTATTAATTTATAGTGTTAAAACCTCTAACCATACTAGCCATAATCCTATAATATTGTAGGGTGGGTCGACCCAAGTTGAGTGATGGTCATTTGACGTACCCGCGGTCCTCCGTGCGCCGTATATCGCGTAAAAACTAAAAACCGCGTGACGTCACCCGTGACCAACTTGATGCTGTGCCATAGGCGTTTTGGTGCAAATAGAGGTTTGCGATAATTGCTGCCGTATTTCTGTTCTTGAATGCAGCGCTTGCAAATTTTGTACTTAGGGCCAAAGAGAACCAAAGTAAATAAATCGGGCCATCGTTTGTCGATATTGTAAGTGGGTCGCGAGCCGTGGCGGTGCAAACACGTGAGATGTGCGCGAGTACAGGTGTTGTCGGGACAAGCAAGGCAAAACATAGAGTTATCCGATTTCAGCCATCAAGGTGTCGATTCATAGGGAACTTGACGTGCCAAAGACAATGGTGATAATTAAAAATTTGCATCTTCAACCCTTATTGAGATTAGGGGTAGTTCACCCCCCAAAATTAAAATTCTCGTATCTGAGTGCAACCAAGATTATTACCTGGGTAATTTGCCATGCCTAAGATAATGGTAACAATTAAAATTTTGCATCTTCAACCCTTATTGAGATTAGGGGTAGTTTACCCCCAAATTAAAAGTTCCTGTAACTGAGTGCAACAAAGGTTCTTACATGGGTAACTTGCCTTGCCAAATACAATGGTGATAATTAAAAATTTGCATCTTCAACCCTTAACGAGATTAGGGGTAGTTTACCCCCAAATTAAAAGTTCCTGTAACTGAGTGCAACAAAGGCTCCTACATGGGTAACTTGCCTTGCCAAATACAATGGTGCAGTCAACCGGAGTGACTTTGAACACTTGGCTACTTTAACTTTCCACCCTTGTTACTCAATAGTGGGTGGTGCCACTGTGTTTAAATTTTTTGTGTGCATAGTGCACATGTTCAAATTTAATTTCGCTGGCTTTTTCAGTTCCCTCTATTGTTTGTTTTCCCAGAAAAAATTATTTTCCAAGAAGTGGAAAAGTTTACAATAAACACACACCCTTAAACTTTCTACCCTGGAGGGTGCTGGGGTGAAAGCTACCATATGAATCTGGTACCATCTTGTCAGATATACCTTCCTGACAATGTATACCAAATTTTATTGCAATTGGGCAAGAGGTTTATATTTTTATAGCCTAATTTGTCCTCCGGGGTGACTTTGAACACCTACCCGGGGTAACTTTGAACACCTCCGAAGCACATTTCCCATGTTAAGTATAGGCCTTAAAATTTAATTTAGCTGTATCGTTCTGAAACTTTGGCATTATGTATTCAAGGGGCTAGAGAATTTAACGAGTATCATATTTTTCATCTGACCCTGACCCTTGACCCTTAAGTGACCCTGAAAATCTTTTCCTTGGCACTTAGCAAAGTTTTAACCTCACCATTGGATTGCTTGCCCCCAAAAACCTACATAACAACATCTTACTTGTCAAAATATCTCAATCCATTCCCAGGTTAAGAATGTTTTGAAAAAAGGGTCCGTCCGCAGGAAAGGGTCATGACCCTACCCTAAAAAGTATGGTTTTTGACATGTGAACAAGCAAGGTGTCAGTTCTTAGGGTTTAAGGGCCTAGAAATTCAATGGTGCTGTTAAAATTTCTCTAAAGTTAAAATTTAAAAAAGCAAGGGTCATTTCAGGGTCAAGAGTGCCGGGCAGCTAAAAATTAGGGACACCACCTTACTAAGTACTGATTGATATACTCATAACCAAAAATTCAGCTGTAAAATCAAATATTAATTTTTTTCCCCTATCTTTAACATTGAATTTTGGCAATCCAGTGAAAAAAATTACTAATTACCATTAATTAAGGGTAAAACTATCAAATACCATTCAGACATTATAAAATTCGAAATTAAATTGCATAGCAAAGTAAAATTAACTTCATTTTGTACAAATATGCATTGATTTCCAATTGAAAATATGGTTAAAATTAATTTTGGGCAAATAAAATTAAAATAATTAAATTCGGGGGTTGGGGGTAGACCTTGAGTTGATATGTCATATCACAAGACCCCTAGTAATAGGTTCCATGGAAGTTTAAGGCTCAAAATTCAACCCAAAGCCGGTAATAATTTTTTTAATTTAGGTGTTCAAAGTCACCCCGGAGCCGGGGTGACTTTGAACACCCAGCTTTAATTTTTTGTTAATTAGGGGTTATGAGGAAATTTAAAAACAACACATGGAGTTAGTAGTAGTAAGTGAGCTACACCACCCCAAATTTTTTGGTTGCACTGAAAAATTTATTTTTGAAGTTATTTGCAAAATACTGCAAAAAGTGTTCAAAGTCACCCCGGTTGACATAATAAAAAATTTCACCTTCAATATTTTGTTCCGATTTTAAAATATTTAAATTTGTCGTATCTAAGTGTAGCAAATTCGCTTACTTGGGTAATATAACGTGCCAAAGGCAGCAAATTGATAATCGGTAATGGCCTACGGTGCGCACCAACACCCTAAATGCAGGACCGTGACGAAGACCTACTAATAACGAGGTCTAGTGTGCGCACCATCTAGGCGGAGTCAATATGCAGTAAGTCTACGGTGCGCACCACCTTAGGAGGAGCCAAAAGTGCCGTGCGGCCGCGCGGCCGCCTCACCTCAGGTCTAGTGTGTGCACCACCTTTCCCCAGGTCTACTGTGTGCACTACCATCTCTTCCCAACTTGAGGTGCGGCGGCCTCGCAGACGCATGGCACTTTTCGCTCCTCCTAAGGTGGTGCGCACCGTAGACCTGCTGCATATTGGTTCCACTTAGGTGATGCGCACAGTAGTTATTAGTAGGAATTCATCACGGGCCAATTTTTTGGACAATATTTGGTAGACCATTACCTGGTCTTTGATTATTTGATTACCTTTGGCATATTCCACGCTGATTGAGATTAGGGGTATTTCACCCAAAAAAAACGAGAAATTTAATTTTTGGGTGAACTATCCATAATCTCAATAAAGATTGGAGATGCGAATTTTTAAATATTAACATTGTCTTTGACATGGCAAATTACACAGGTAAGAGTCTTTGTTGCACTCAGATACAGGAATTTTTAATTTGGGAGTAAACTACCCCTAATATCGATAAGGGTAGAAGATGAATAATATGGTAAAATGTGTGGTAGGGTGTGAGTGATGTTCATTCGACATGACATCACGGTCATATCGCGTAAAAATTAAAAATAAATTGACGTCACCCACGGGTGATTACATGTGACCAACTATGTAGATGCCGTGCTATAGGCGTATTGCAGCAAATAGAGATTTGCAAAAATTGCTTTCGTTTTGTTGTTTTTTTATTACAGCACTTCCAAATTTGGTATTTTATGTTTAAAAGAACCAAAGTAAATGAATTAGGCTATAGTTTGTCAATATCTTAGGTGGATCGCGAGCCTTGGCGGTGCAAACAGGTGAGATGTGCGCAAGTACTGCGCAGGTGTTGTCGGGACAGTTAGGGCAAAAAAAAAAAAAAAAGTTCTCCGATTTCAGCCATCAAGATATCGATTCATAGGTAACTTGACGTGCCCGATATCGACAAACGATTGCCTAATTCATTTACTTTGGTTCTTTTTAACATAAAATGCCAAATTTGGAAGCGCTGTAATAAAAAAACAACAAAACTAAAGCAATTTTTTCAAATCTTCATTTGCTGAAAAACACCTATAGCACAGCATCTAGTTGGTCATGCGTAACGCACGCAATTTTTAACTGTTACGCGATATACGACGCAGCAGCACCGCGGGTATGTAGAAAGACCATCACTCAACTCAACTTGGGTTGGCACACCCTACCATATTATAAAATAAAATGCACCTCGATCTCAAGTGTTTACCCTGGCTTCAATGTAAAATTAAAATATAAATACATCTTGATATAAAAGTTCTATAATGATCCTAAAAATATATATATATTCAATAATGCCATAACACCCTGCGATGTTTTTTTATGTGAAATAAGGGAAGGGTGCATCAATTTTTTTTCTTCTTCCAAATTTGACATTATAAAATTTTCAATAAAAAAAAGTACCATGCATAAATCAAATGGATTTTAATGAGGTTTATACTAATATATAAAATATATTGCAATATATCTTAAATATAGTTACGGAAACAATCGAAAATTTAAAGAAGCAACCTGCAACGTTTTATAGTCCCATGTTTCACACGCACGATTCGCAGTACGTGTTTACCAATTGGCGGTCGGTTCTAACGATCTCTTGATTAAGTCGCGATAAATGACAAAACCTACTTTAATCCTAAAAAAAAAAAGTTAAAAAAAAATTAAAAAGTTTTTTCTATGATGATAGCCTTATATTTAACGTCAACCATGGCGGATGCATTAGGGCATACATGCTGTTTAGGAAGTTTTTTTCCAGTTTTATTTACGTCTAGCTAATATTAAAAAAAGAAGTATACACATTCGTGTTTGTTATGAAAAAGTTTTTCGTTCTGTATATTATATGTTTACGTCCCTTTGTGACAATAAAATTACTGTACTAGATAAGGAACATGATTTTTTTTCCTGTATTTAAAAATTATCGTTTTCCCGCTGTACACGCTGTCATATAGAGAATACAAGCAACCACGAACTTAAAAAAAAAAATTTAATTAATTTACGGATATAAAACCTTTACCAGTATAGGTCAAACGGTGGACCTCGACTGCCCGCGCGAGTGACCAGACGCTAACTCGCAACCTGCTGGACCAAAGTATGATCTCTTGAACATGGATCTAAATAGTTTTCATTATTAAAAATCATGGTAAAGGCTTCATTTCCGCAAAAAAAAAAAAAAAAAAAAAAAAAAGGAAATATATATATAAATATATATATTTTTTTTAAGTTCGTGCGGTTGCTTGTATGGTAAAAGGATGGTAAAAATAATAAATATTATACACAAAAGTAAATTTTAAAAGAAAAATATACAGTATAATTATTATGCAAAATATTAAGTAAACATGGAGAAAAATGTAAAAATCGCAATGCAATTCCTAAGCATTAGGTCACCGCAGCCGAAACATTAAAACGTATATCTACAAGCCATCTCGGGAAGTAATAGAGATAAAGTAGCAAATCTGGTGTTCATTCTATTTTTTTTTTTTTTTTTTTTTCACAAAAAAATCAGATTGGCGTTGGTTTTATTGCGCTATCTCAATTAGGGAGAAAGCTGAAAAAACAGCTTACCGAGGGTCAAATGTCAAATGGGACCGAAGTAACAGCAATGACAAATTTCACTTCTTGCAACTTCTCACTTTTTTACTAGTTATTCCATCGAAATGAGACTTTTACCATTATTTCTAACTTAGAAAAATATTTAGATTGATATGCGGGTGTCCACAATTTGCTCCACTACAACAAGAGATAGCGCTCCGCACCCCAACGAAGCCACCCACTGCGGACACAAAGAGGTCCTGCGCTCTATCTCGTTGTAGTGGAGCAAAGTGTGGACACCCACATATCAATATTAATAAAAGTAAGAAATGATGGTAAAAGTCTCATTTCGATGGAATAACTAGTAAAAAAGTGAGAAGTTGCAAGAAGTAAAATTTGTCATTGCTGTTACTTCGGTCCCATTTGACCCTCGGTAAGCTATTTTTTCAGCTTTCTCACTAATTGAGATAGCGCAATAAAACCAACGCCAATCTGATTTTTTTGTGAAAAAAATTAGAATGAACACCAGATTTGCTACTTTATCTCTATTACTTCCCGAGATGGCTTGTAAAAAATCTCCGCCAACAGTGACCAAAATGCACAAATATAGTATTTTTAAAATACTCATATTCCGCACAAATATTAAACTTTCCTTTATAAATCATATATTTATCGCTTCCTTATTAAATTTACTTTATTTTCATGCAAATATATATAATTTTTCGTTTGTATTTAGTTTCAAACGCGCGAGATAAGAAGCATATTCTTTCCCATATTTAAGAATTTTCAAATATTCGCTCAACAGACAAAAAAGTTAAACCTGGTTTAACTTCGTTGCAACTTACCAAAAGTGCAAAATTAACTCGAGTTAAGTCGTTAAACCAGGTTTAGTTAAACCGAGTTTAAACCATTGTTGCAACTTACGGCCCTAAGTCCACTTGCAAGCAAGCCAATGCTCATAGGGACGTCATCCTTTGTTTCATACTCCACCAGCCAGACTTAAGTGAGGGACGTAACTTAATGTGTATTGTATTGCTCCGTCTTAGCAATGCAGATTTCTAACACAGCAGAGCGGTTGACTTTGCTATTCACTCTAATGTTAATTAGAATTCAAGCATGCATAGGGAATTGTCCATGACATCTGAATCAAATGCAAGACAACCCTCCTATACTGCAATTCCAACAAATATGAGCGGCTAGTTCATACCTTTGTTATACACTAGACTGTTTAATTTTATACATTAGAAAGTATTTTGAAAATTAGAAATACAAATATTTCATAACAAGTAACACTCTCAAAATTCCTATCACTGTAACATTTCAATTTATTTTGTAAGAATGTATGTGTCAAGTGAAGGCAATTGTTTTGTACACCAACTGCAAGCCGTTCAATTCCAAATTGAGAAGTATTTTATGAAATTAAAGCTAAGTCACATACTTCATTAGTTTATGATCTTTAATACAAAATGTGAGTAGTAACAAATGTATATTTATATTCAAGTTTTCATTTTTAAAAGGTGTGTATTGTTTTAAATTTATAAAGTAATTTCATATAGTAATATATAAAAATAATTTCTAGAAGGGGGGGGGGGGGACTTGAGGGCTGCAGCTTTTTTACTTCCTATCTTTCGTAAGTGTCTTTGGTTCATTAGGATTCTTGAGTACAATATTTTGAGGAGTCAAATAATGAGGACAATCTTTGTGATTAGACGAGAGCCAGCAGTCTCCTGCGTAAGGTTCAATTGCTGCAAGCAAATCACTCACAGCCTCTGTCACACGAGCTCGGTATTCGTCGTCACGACTAAATTCTCGGAGAGCTTTATCTGTGATGGACATGGAGTCTGAGGAAGCAACTTGAGTAGCAACAGTAAATGCTCTCAATGCCACTCCGTATAATTTAGTTGCATCTACGGCATCATTTATTTGACTAATGCTAAGTAGCCCAGCAGAGAAGGGCAAAGCCGTGTGATGTTTCTTCTGGCTCAGTTCTAAAGTCTTGTTAAACTCATGACGATAAGTCTCAAGTAAAAGATGTGTTTTTGTTTTTCTCACATCTCGGTCTGCAGCACAATAGAGTACAAGAGAGAGGTCCACTGCAGGTCTGCAATATCTCACTTGACTTAAACCAATCAGCTTGCATAAGCCTGGACGATGTTTTTGATCTTGAGTAAACAAGAAATTGCTCACATCCCGACAGTTGGTATGACATAATGTATTTAATTGAGTTGAATGTGGTTTTAGTATATCTATCATTAAACTATGAAGATTTCTCTTTAAAAAAAATATGATTTTAGTAACATCTCTACCAGGAAGAAGAATTTTAGGATCCATATGAGGTCCTAATACTGCTATTACTTTCATTCCTTCATCATATAATTTTTCAGTATCACTAAACATACCACGTTCTGGTATAAGAAAGGGAAAAGCTGTTGTGAGGTATGAGCCTCGCTTTAGTTTGGGGTCTGAACGATCTACGACTGCAGATACGGAGTGGAACTGAGCTAGGGCTCTCAAAGCTGAGGCACAGTGTGAATAGTCCATCTCCTTCTGGTTGTAAGCTTTCTTCATGCCGTCTCGAGATACATTTTGTAGCACCAGCACTGGGGGAGCTGTGTCAATGTCACATCCTGAAACATAACAAACACAATCTGTTAGGAAAACTACATGGCAAGAATAGGTGTGCTATGTAGTTAAAATTTAAAAAAGGTACAACATTTTCAACATTTTTTGGAAAGGATTTTTATTGCATTTTATATTATTATTATTTTTTTTTTTTGCAGATTACTTTGCAGATTCTTTTGTACCTTCAATAGACAAAGTTACTATATTATTATTTTATGGTCATTCAGGCCAAAAATATATAAATTGTCTTTAACAAAAATATTCTGTAAGGACTATTAAATGAGATCAATAGCGGTGATGTAACAAAAGGTTATGTATAAATACATTATGTGTAATTTGAAATTTGTGCTCAATGGCAGTGAAAATTCAAACTATTTTCAAAATTTATAACATGCAATCAGAGTGTAGATCATGATCTGTTTCAATTGACTTGTACCATAGCACTTGCTGTAATGTTAATTATTTATAATGGACTGTACCTGCTTCTGGTGGTCCCTTATGTTTTGGTAAAGATGGATTTCGGTGCTTAGGTTTCTCCACCTCTCCTCTAGCTAGGTAACACCTCGGCACTGGAGACTGCATGGTCTGAACAATCACGTGACGTAACTCAGGGTCCACATAGCGATAGAAAGTCAGCTCTCTACTAAACTGACGTTGTTTCTCAATTGTTTCTGGTAACATCTTAGCTATCATCTCACATGAGAACTGCTGTACATGATTTTCAACCATCAGTGAATAAATGGCATTCAATGTCAAGAAGCCAGGGTGATTGTCCAATTGTTTGAATTCGTGTCCAAGTATATTTAGAGTTTGACAATTTCTCGGATACAGTTTGTTCAGAAGAGTCGCCTTCACGTCTTCTCTGTGCAGAAGTTCTGCAGATGAAACTACAGTCGACCTCCCTGTGGACTGTGATACATTGGAAGGAGCAGCTGTTGTTTTGTGGCTCCTCAGTGTCATTCTTGCAGAGCTGCTCCTCACTGTCGGAGACTTGGAAGAATGTGGTGATAACTTCCAATCACTCATGTTTTTCTATTCAGTTATAAAGAAATAAATTTATTAAACAATTATTATCTTAAGGTGCACTCACGCATATTCTCAAATTTTATATATAACTTCGCACAGCAAAATAAATTTTCCAATTTAAAACAATGCTATTTTACAATTTGCTGTGGCAACTTATAACAAATTTAAGAATATGTGAATGCAATTATCTAGGTTAAAATGCAAAATTCTCACCCAAAAATTTCATCGCAGTTAGGTATGATAAAATTGAAAGACAAGGATAGGAGAAAATCAGCAAGGGAAGACAGACCCATAGTTTGGGGAAAATCTTGCTAGTATATAGAGATAACAAACTAATATATTGGATTGCTATTGGCACAAACTCCAAGAGAAAGTTCAGTGACAAAAATAAGCCCATATGAACTAGTTTTGTTATCTCTGTGCTAGCAAGATTTTCACCAAACTATGACACCAGTCTTCACTGTGGTAAGGACTTTGCTCCTAACCTCTTTTACTTCAAATTTATCAGAAATGTAAATATATGAAAAAACCAATGCGGTTAATGATACTAAAATAACAAGATAGAAATAGAACCAGAAAAATTGGAGCACACTGTGTATTTTCAGTTAATGCAAAGCAAAATTCTCTAATTATGATAGTTAAAGAGATAGGTATTCAAGATAATTCACTAGATATTGCTAGGACGTTTTTTATGAAAAGAATTTAAAAGGTCAGGTTATTTTGTGCAAAAGCTAGCCATCCAAATCCATACCAAATATTATCATATATTATGAGTTGTGATGATATTTGGTATGTATATGCATGGCTAGCTAGCTTTTGCTCAGAATAACCCGTCCTTTTAAATTCTTTTCATAAAAAAACGTCCTAGCAATGTCTATAGTGAATTAATTTGAATCCCTATCCCCTATCCCATTAACTATCAAAATTAGAGAATTTCGATTTGCATTAACTTTCAATACACAGTGCTCCATTCTCTATAGTTATATTTCTATCCTATTATTAATATTATTTTTATCAGAAATGGTTAAAATATATTTTACCTTAGATTTTTCAAAATATAGTTAGTAATAAATAATTTAGATGCTCACACTTAAAGTCACTACCCACACTCAAGTTGCAGTGACTGGTGATAATCTCTAGATTCAAAATTAACTGTTTTGTGGGGGCAAAAATTCTTATTGTTGGAAAACTATTGTATATTTTCACTGCTTTTAGGTGGGTTCACATAATTCTTGTTTTTGAATAAGAATATTCAACAATGGAAATGTATGCAAAAAGTTGAGACCTGCGAATTCGGTGGTCTTGCAAAAAGTAATGCAAAATTAAGAATACGTGAATCATGGATATATAAACAGAATTGGAAGCTCTTGTTGAAAAAAACGTTCCCCAACATGATGTAATTCAAATTTTCCCTGCAGTTAATTTCATAAATTATTTTATCTTTTATCTGAAGGTCACGGGTAGAGAACTCTAGTCACGGGTTGTAACATTTTTATCATAGGTACCTGTTACTAATAATTTTCTATGACACAAAGTTTGGAAAATATTTTTAAATTTTGAGAATCAAGCCATCTGAATACAACCCTTAAATCAGACTCTAAATTCAATATAAATATTAATTCTTCAGCAAGTTTCTTTATTAATCAATAATTTATTAGTTATACAGTATATTATATTATACTGTATTTATTGTAGTCAAGTGTTAACTTTTGTATATCAGACATACTATTCTTCTGACATAATATATTACAAGTTTTTGCATAACAAAATTTAGCAGATTTAAATAAATAAGAAGATTCTTTGTTGACCCTGGCAGTTCACAGTAATTGTATTTGTTATGAAAAATATTGGAACATATGACAACACCTTTAGAGTTTAGAAAGAGGCTTCAACTGAAAGAAATTTCACTTTGACTTGTCATTTAGCTCTCGTGTTATATGACCCCCCCCCCCCCCCCCCATTCAGGTTTATATAATAATCACTACAAAGACAGCAACTCTAATATATGAATCTCTTGTTAGAAATAAATATAACATGATTATAGTTAAATAAGCTCATTTAAAATATAAAATGATGAAGAAAAATATTTACCACAAAATATAAGTTTGATTTAAATAAATTTTATTGAAACACATAGCTACAATTACACATCAATGTATATTTGTAAATTATCTAACTTGAAACAATTTAACTAAATTTTAAGGAAAAAAAAAAAATAAAAAAAAAGTGGAAACAAAAAATATATCAGACCAAGGAGCATATTATCAATATTTATAACTTATCAATCGATATAAAGAACAAAATGTTTGGAATTAGAAATAATAGAGTAATACATGCTAACTTGCAATCAAACAATCAATCACAATTGATCCTGTCTGAAATTAAACCACAGTTAGAAAATCCAACAACAAAATATCAATCTGTAAAAATCATCAGATAAAAATGATACAACATAAGATTAGTCAATTAAGATTGGGCAACATTTTTAAATCCTCAATATTTGATACAAAAGTGTGCAAATACACAGCTTAACTTTTAAACTAAAAACATTAAAATTTGTTATTTTTTTTTTTCTTTCATGATATGCACACATAGATTATGAAAAAAAAATGTACACTTTTTCAAGTTGAGTAATACAAAGAATAAAATGTTATTTTTTGTCTTGTTATAAATGATAGAATTTGTTTGTATAAAAAGAAGAATATGCTATCAAAAGATACCATCTTGTGCAATTTTTTACCAATATATAATATTATATAAATTTTTATTCTTCTTAATAATTAGTAACTATTAATAGAAAACTTTATTTTGTTTGAGGATTTAAAACGAGAGCCCTCAAATAGAAATACTTGAAAAAATGCAACAACTATGAATGTGGCACATGAAATTTTTTTTAACATCAATACACATATGAGCAGCTGCTGGCTTGCAGTTACTGTGGATCAAGTGAGGACTGTGTCGTCTAACTCTTCCTCCTTGCCCTCAGGGAGGTTGGCCACTTTCCGTAGCACCTTACTGATGACGTCGGACAGACTTTCTTTGGCTCCCACATCAAGTAGACTCATACATTTCTGTTGCACCTCATCACCTTGACGTAGACACAGCACTGCCACCAGGGCCAGCTCACTGTTAGACTTCACGACAGAGTTCTTCTCTTTAGTGCCATTAACGAGGGTAGGTAAGAGGGGGCGTAACAACTCAGGAGCCATTTGTCCTGGAGGCACCACCTTAGCCAGAGCAATACACACTCGGGCCAACAGCTGCTTCACTTCATTGCTAGTGTGGTTCATGCTCCTCACAAAAGGTTGGATTAAAGGCGTGGGTAAGGGTTGTCCCGCAGGAAGTAAATATTGGAATAAATAGCCACATCCTCTAACTCCGTTCATTGCAATTGGTACACGATCTGCTTGCAAGTATGAGACCATGATTTTATCGATACGTGACCTGTACTCCTCTGCATACACAGTGTCAGGAGACTCCTTAATTGCTACAAAGAGCGCTGCACTACGGCCATGACGTAACATCCAATCTGTCGACTGGTCATCACACAGTAAGTGTTCACCAAGAAGTTCATTCAGTTTTTCTGCGGAGAGCCAACGACATAGAGCTCCAAGGCAGCCAGCAGCGGCACAACGGGTCACATCTTCAGGATGTCCCAGCATACCTATCAGAGTTTGATACACAGCCTTCTTGAGAGGCTCCGTCATTTTGTCTCCTGCAGGAGTAATGACACCTCGGAGAGCCTGAAGCATAGTCTCTCGAATACCAGAGTCATCTGCGTTTCTGACCCCATTGTGAAGCTCCATGAAGAGAGGATCAGCCCTCGTGTGTATCACAATCAAATGACTTAGTGCTCCCGCTGCTTTCAGTCGAACTTGTCTGTTTGAATCATTCAATGCTTTCAAAAACGTGGTCTGTAATTGTGGTAAAAATTGCTTTAACATGAGTCCTACTTTGGCTAGTAACAGAGCAAGTGTTTCCAGTACAGCAGCTTTGACGTTCCAATTAAATCTGTCTCCTAAGATACGAATGAGAGGACCTGTGATGTGAACCACTGACGGTTGGAGAGCTTCGGGACTTGTTAACTTGATTACTTCGCCCAAACCTTGAGCAGCTTGTTCTTTTAACTCTGGAGCACCATTTAGAATTGCTTCTCTGAAGATGGGTAGAATTGGGGTGATACCTTTAGGTAGACAGAAACCTGGGAGCAGTTCTTGTCCCTTCAAGTCACTCACTGCAAACCTGACTGCTTGACGGATATCTCCGACGTGATCGGACTGCTGAGTTTGGTCCAAAGTTTTGATGACAGCAGTCAAGGCTTCCCAGCTCATCTGCAGTACTTCTCTGTCTGAGTCAGTGAAGAGATGGATAAGTCCACGTAGCAACTGGGGTACATACTGAGAATAGTCTGCTCGAGTGTGGCTGCAGAATGCACACAACAACGTCGCCGAGGAGCGGCGTACTTCCGTCTTCTCTGATCTTGTTGCTTCCATCAGCTGGTCCATGACAGTCCTGATTCCTACCTCATCAGTCACAGACAAGACCACAGCTTGGCAGTACTCCAGCTCCTGAGCTTCACTGCTTGTGCCTTGGGAGGTGCTCAGGGCGGTCAGCAAGGCAGGCAGAATCTTGTGCAAGTATTTAGTGAGGGCCTCGCCAGCCACAGATGCTAAGATGGACAGCGCCTTGGTATTAGCACGAGGAGGAGCCGTTAACTGAGGAACCAAGTATGGCAGCACCACTCGAGATTTGATAGCCATCACTTGACGTAGACCATCCAATGTATACTCTGCAAGTTGAGGGTCAGGGTCGTTGAGTTGATGTAACATGGCAGGTAAAATATCATCAAGAGCTCGTACTCCGACGGTGGAGTGAAGACTGTCGAAAGTCTTGGCCGCAGCCTGCCTTACTTCTGGAAGTGGATCACATAATGCTTTCCTCACTGTAGGTACCAAACTGTTGACGAATGTCAACACCATGTCCTTACTTGTTGATGCCATGATTTCTGAGAGACCGATACAAACACCTTGTCTCTGATCAGCTTGATCAGATTCTAATCCTCTCTCCAAAATTGGAATGATTTCTGGTAGGACTCTCTCTCCCAACTTACGTACTAAGTCTCCAAGAGTCCTTGCAGCCACTTGACGTTTGTCATAGCTTGTGCTGGCGAGACAACCAAGTAGCAGGCCAAACAGTGTAGGTAGAATTTCACGTAGAGTCCTTGGTGTGTTGGTTACCACAACCTTCCATACATGAAGTGCAGCTTGACGTACCATGAGGGCAACATCAGAACGTCCCATGTAGAGTCCTGCCAGTACTTTGTTCCTTCTCTCTGCTCCCAGGGCATCAATGATGGCAGAATGCGACTGCTCAGTACCAAAGTTGTCGTCCTCATCGGCTGTTTCTGTAGTCATCTTACCCGACACACCAGAAATCTTGTACAGCAAATCTCCCAGGAGCTGAACAGAACTGTACCTGATCCTCCAGTTATCATCAAACAATCCTTTCTCTAACTCAGGTAACAGTAACATGATGGCTGTGTCTGCATACAAGCTGACGATTCTCTGACCTGCCTTGAGTGCCGTGTCTCTCACATACTCGTTCTCATCAGCCAGAGCCTTGAGGATGGGGTTGATGATTTGACCAATGTAAGGTGTAAATTCCTGTGGGAATGCCACTGGCATGTAGATGAACATCATGATATAGCCATCCTTGACGTGTGGCGCTATGTCAGTTCTCTCTGCAGTGCTGATGATCTCGGGCATCAACTTGTGTAACTTCTCCACTCCCAGACCTCCCACCACTTCACTCAACCCTTGAGCAGCGCCAGAGCGGTCCACAGAGCTTGACTCTGAGGTGAGAGTCTGCATGAGCCACGGCAGGAGATCTTCAAAGCTGGACTCTCCCATTCCACGTACCATGGCTCCGAGAGCTCTAGCAGATACACTACGTACTGCAGGCACAGGGTCAAGCAGCGATGACTTGAGACCAGGGATGATGGTGGGCAGATATGGCATCAAGTCCTTCTGTCCAGTCAATGAATACATACTGCCAATAATCTGAGCTGCCATTTTGCGAGTTTCTGTTGAACGATCTTGAAAAGCTCTCTGAACTACAGGCATGATTAAAGCCAATGATGGAGCATCAATAACATGCACAAATTGAGTTTCTAATAAGATTTGAAGACTTGTAGATGTCTTACGAGCTGGATCTTGCAGCGCCTCTAGAAGTACAGGAACTATAGCTTGGATTTCAGGATTCCTGATTACAGATCCAATTTGTTTGAGAGCTTGAGCACCTGCTTTCTGAACCTTGACGTGAGAATCACTGAGAACTTCAATCAACTTAGGTACGATGCTAGGTAAACACGAGGAGAGCTGCTTAGGAGCACAGTACGCCATCGCACCCAGCAGTTCAACTGAGCCAGTCTTGGTGCGCCAAGAGTCCTCCTCAAGGGCCGCCAGCAGTGAAGGTAGCACCAACTTGACACCATGAGCAGACAACTTGCTCATTACAACTCGTGCGGTCTCATCTGTTGCCTCACGAACATACTGATTACTGTCGCCAAAACACAGCAGCAGGTGAGGTAACACATGCACGATGTATGGCTCAAAAAGACGGCCCAACATGTTGCATAACATTTCAAAGGCAAACAAAGCTCCTTCTCGATGATGATAATTTTTTTTGTCTTGAATTGCTGCCGTGAGAATTGTCATTATTTCCAGTTGCTTCAACGCTAGGATTCCGAGTCCCTTTACTAGACCAGCTAACCCATAAGCAGCTCCTCGTCTCTCGCCGTAATTTTCAGAGTCCAGTAGTTGATTTAATAATTTTTTGATCATATCTCCTGTTTCTTCTTTGATCGCTGGCACGAGGGGAGGCAGACAATTGGCCACAGCTTCTTGTACTTGTTGCGACGGCGTCGACAAGGCATTAATCAAGCGATCTACAATTGGCTTCACCTTAGGATCTTCCTTATCTAAATGCCGGGCTAGAGAGCCCATCAATATGACGACTGACTGACGAACAGCATCAAAACTACTTGAGTTTGGAGCAACATCCAAGAACTCCTCAAACACAGGGAGTAGGCTGTTGACTGTTTCCTTGCCGTGCAGGTCTACTGCAGCCAGAGCCGAGGCAAGCATCGTCTTGCGTACCTCCTCACTGCGGTCTCCGAGACCAGTAGACACATAGAATGTGACAAGTTGAGACACAGATTTGGGTGTGAGGAGAGGGGCGATCTGTTGCAGGGCTTGAGCCACACCACGGCGAGGCTCCCAGTGGTCAATAGGCTGCATGATGACACGACCAAATGCATCCAGTTGAGGTGGAGTCATGGTTAATTTGTCACTGTAAATCACTAATAGTTCTTCCAGTACACCTTCAAGTAAGCTTGCTTTCTGAGTTAGTAATTCTGCCAAGGCCTCTGCACCTGCTTTCTGAACATCGTCAACTGGGTGAATGATATCTCTGAGCAGATGAGGGCACAGTTTTTCGTGAGTCAGCTTTAACTTTGCTGCACACCATAACTGATCTGCTGGCTCTCTGTTTTCATTTGATTGGTCGAACTTAGCTACCCACACTCTTCTCTGTAGTTCTAGAGCTTGTGGTTGAGGGGGTCGAGGCAAAGCTTTCTCCATGGTTAGCAGCGCTCTCAGAGCGGCGTCTCTCACCACAGAGAGCGGACTTTGAAGAGCACCCAACAAGATACTTATCTCCTCTTCGTTTGCCTTGGCACAACCCTCGTTGCCAGAGCCTGACATGGCTACATCAAGCAATGTCGTCACTGCTTGTTGTTGTAGTCTAGCAACAGTTTCGCTGATCAGCTGTGTCAACAACTGAAACATGTTCTTCCTAGGCAGTAGAGCAGGGTTGAACGGATCATCAATAGCTGTACCTCGCATCTTGGCATGGTCGGATATGACCTGTAATCCGATATTGACTACAGATGGGTTGATAGAATTACTATTGATACCAAACTGATCTGAGAGGAGGGCAGATCTAAGTAATGGGAATGAGTAACAGAATCCTGGTCCACTCAAACATTTCTCCCAATATTCAGATTCACTTTTGTTTGCTATGTTTGAGAGTGCCTGACATTTAGTGTGAATTAGGTTGATGGTTCTTGTGACGGCACCTGTTAGTTCTTCTGCCTGCCAGGCAGAGTCAAGAGAACAGCGTGGGTTTTGCAACCTCAGAGTGACGTGAGCTACTAGCAGGCCAGCCTTGGTAAACACACATGAGTGGAGCTCAAGGAACAATTGACTAACTGCAGCCGCAGCGAGGTGACTCTGCATACCTTGTAGCAACACTGGAATTAAGTCTCGGAAATAGAAGGACAAAGCAAAGCCATTACCCTCCGCACATGCACCTAGCATTAATACAGCTGTATTGACTTTTGTATCTACTTCAGTTAATCTAGCTCTTATTGCACTTTCCTTCTCTAGTTGAATTCTCTTGGCTTCTTTCTGTTTGGGAGTCAGTTCTGGCTCTGCTTTCTGTCCTTGTTTACGTTTCTTCTCAGCTAATTCTTTTCGAAGCTGCATTTCTTCTACTTGTTCTTTATATGAGTACGCTTTGCTTTCTCTCTTCATATTTTTATTATTTATGACATTGTCCGCTGTGTCTCCAGTGACCACACTCTTGTCATACAAGTCGCCCTCGGCAGTGAGGAATGTAAGGTACTCCTCACGAGTCACATTCAGTACGGAGGGGTCTCCTAGCTCCTTCAGAGATTTCTTCACTACGCTTGGCAGAATATAGCCTGCTCCCAGTTTGACAATGGTACGCAGTGTGTTGTACAGACTTGCCTTGCCTGTGAAATTATCCACTATCATTTCCTCTATCTTCTGAGCTTGAACTTCAAAGAACTTATCAATAGGCAATCCCATATAATTTAGAAGCTTCATCCACAGTCTGGGTGAAGATGCAACAACAAGGGGGTGGTGACAACAGACGAGAGAATTGATGGCAATTTGCTGTGAGTCCTCAGGATTGAGACTGGAGCCCGGGCACAGTGAAATGATGCAGTCCACATAGACCTTAGCATTCACTTCTCCCACTCCTTTCCCCTCACCCCCTCCTCCTGAGTCTACACCGAGGTTTTCCTTGTCAGGTTCCAGTGCCTCCATGTACTTGCCCAGCTCTAGTAACAACATGTTAGCCAGCTCAATGCCACCCAGGGAGCTCACCAGTTTCTTCAACACTGCTCTGCACTGTAGTCGGACCTCAGAGTTGGGATGGGTGGCGCAGAAGATGAGAGCGTGGTGGAGGGGCGTGGTTGAGCTACCTATTTTTTGAGAATGTTCCAGAAGGATTCTCTCACATAACTGAGCTACCAGAGCAAGTGCAGAGGTTGATGCTTGAGTGAGGAACTTTTCAGATAAAAAGATCTGTCGCTCCATGTCTATGATGATGGGCCACAAGGTGGACATCTTGGATTCTGAGCTTGGCTCAGCGGCAGCTACCTTGAGTAACAAACAGGCCGAGGCCAAGCCTTCAGTGACAACTGGCACCTGGGAGGGTTGTGAGACAGCCTTCTCAACACGGCGTAGCAAGGGCACCAGTAGCTCCACCCCTTGTCCCAGCGTGTTACCATGGAAACACACGAGCATGCACTCAATGTAAGCGGTTCTTACAGCAGAGGTGCTCGTTTTTAGCTCAGGTCCTTTCTGCAATCACAAAGTCAACACTCAGAACAATACTGCCAACACAAAAACAAAACTGCAAGAAAACCTTGCTAAAAGAAAATATTTTGAAATTGGTAATAATAGCTAATAATACTAAAAAATGTTTTAAGCTGGATAAGAAGTCAAAATTTGCATAAATATAAAATGAACTTATCCAATAAAAACTTATCCTTTTGTAACTTATAAATGAGTTTATCCCAGGGTTCGGATTAAACCCGTTTTTTTTAATTTTTTCCTAATTTTCACAATAATAAGATAAAAATAATAAAATAATAAACTCGCATATTTTTTAGTCATTTGAAAAAAACAATAAAAAACCACATCAAATATCAATTTTATAGAGATTTATTTATTCATAGTAATTATAGTAATACAAGTAAATTAAGAATTTCGACTGTTATTATTTTTAGACAGCGGAAAAATAGTCTTTAATATTTCCACGAATCACACGATTTCAAGCCTATATACAAAATTTAAAAAATACTATTTCGCGACTATTTTAGTCTCCGAGACTATTTTGGACTTTCAAGACTTTTCGGACTATTTTGCTTTTTTTCGATGTTTTTCGATATTTCTGACAAAAATAACGGAAAATTAACGTAGAACGTGACTGACTTGGACCGGAAATCGCTAAAAGTAAACCATATTTTCACAATAATTTTTTTAAAATTATTCATTTCCAACATGTTTTGTTGGAATACAATAATTTTCAAATAAAATCGAGTAAATTTAAAATATTTTTTATTTTTATTATAATTTTTTTTTTTTTTGCGAAAAAAGTTTTAATTTTATAATAATTTTAATTTAAACAAAAAATTTCTTATTTGACTACAAATTTCCACTCAAATTTGCATTTACACATTTACATGTATTGTATTGTTATCTTTAAGGTGGCGAATAACTTATATTTGATCGTATTTCAAGTGTTTGACATAATTAAATTTTTAAGTACCAAAGCTTCTTTATTTTGTGTTCATACTAATTCGCCTTACAAAAAAATGTTTTTAGTGGTCTCTGAAGATTTTTTTTATTATTATTTAGACAATGCTATTTTAGACGGATGTAACTTTTTTAGACTATAGAACATTTTTTTTTTTTTTAGGCAATCCTTAGGCAATCCTAGAGACTATTAAGAAAACAGATAAATTCAGACATGTTATACTAATAAATAAAGTCACTAATGAGCTATATCAATTTCAAATACTATTTTCCGACTATTTTATTATTTTTAGAGACTATTTTTAGACAATTTTTTAATTTTGAAGACTATTTGATGAAAAAAGAGACTATTTTTCCGCTCTTTTTATTAATATAGTATTTTGGCTTCTTTTTTTCGTTTTGTTTTTTTTTGTTTTGCTTTTTTGCTTTTTTTTTAAACCGGCTTTTTTAAAAAACCGGGTTTTTTAAAAATCTTATTGCCCGTTTTTTTTATAAAAAACCGCCCGGCAAAAATCCAGGTTAAAAAACCCGGTCGAACCCTGGTTTATCCTACTGAACAAAAATGCATGATTTATGCTGCATTTAGGCCATAACAGCATAAATGGTGCTATTTTATAACAGCATAAACAAATATGCTAAATGTAACATAGTTACTATGTTGTATGCTATTGTTAACAATAGTGTGAAAATGGGACATCATAATTGTTGTTTTCAATTTTGTCCATGTACAATTTTAGTTTTTTTTTTTTTTTTTTTTTTTTTTTTTTTTTCAATACAAAGAAGTACTGAATTATTATTATTTTATTATTATTAGGCCTATTATTTATTTAGTTTATCATTTAATGCACTTAAATTATGCTACAATTTAAAATTTCATTTAAAGGCGTAGAACACCTTGAACAAAAAACCTTGCCTAATATCCCAACATACCTAAATATCAACGTTAATTTGGACGGAGTCATTGATTTTTAATTTATTTTCCATTTACAAAATGACAGCTGCGGGTTTGTGACATAACAGCTCATTAGTCCACGCGCGCGGAAACAGGCGAGCTGTGACATCACAAACCTGCAGCTGTCATTTATTGAATGGAAGATAAATTAAAAATCAATGATTCCGGTCAATTCAACGTTGATATTTAGGTATGTTAGGATATTACACATGTTTTTTGTTCAAGGTGTTTAAATAATGTGAGTATTCAGTTCAAACAAAGCTTTTGGTAGTTTTTAAAGTAATTATAGTAAGTTTATTTCTTTTATAATGAATGAGGAAGACTAATGATTTTTGGGACAGCATTTGAGCACATTTTTAGAAAGAGCATAATTAGTAGATTCTATTGACATCAATATTTACCTTTATTACTTAAATTTCAGCGATTAATTAATGATTTAAAAGTGGCAGCCACGCCCCCAAGAAGCCTGTGCCGTTAGTCATTTGTTTGAATTTGCAGCGGAGTCTGATGTTCTTCTGCAAATTTGGATACGAGATTTTAAAAATTCGCGTAAAATTTAAAATCTCGTATCCAATTTTGCAGAAGAACATCAGACTCCGCTGCAAATTCAAACAAATGACTAACGGCACAGGCTTCTTGGGGGCGTGGCTGCCACTTTTAAATCATTAATTAATCGCTGAAATTTAAGTAATAAAGGTAAATATTGATGTCAATAGAATCTACTAATTATGCTCTTTCTAAAAATGTGCTCAAATACTGTCCCAAAAATCATTAGTCTTCCTCATTGTTGTTTTATTTAAATCATTGTGAAAAAAATTCAAATAAATAAATAAATTCATACACTTTGAAAATTTTAAATAAGGGGGAGGGGATGTATGATTTGGTACTATCACACGAAAATTTAACTATCCCACACTGCCTAATTACATTTTGTTTCTACAGATCAAATTTATTCCTATGCACCTTCTAAGTTATGTAAGCAATATTTTGAATGAGTGTTTGTCTAAACACTTCCAAAACAATAAAGTCAACAATAATTACAAGGCGCGCATAAATAAAAATAAAATAAACACCACATATAAACCTATTCACTATTTATTTATTATTTATTTCTTTTGTTTTTCAATTAAAAGTAAAAATTGGTGTAATTGTTGCAACAAAATTTTTTAATTGCAAGGTTTTAAATTTTCTTACTTTTGGAATGACTGTTTATTGTTTTTAAAAATAAAAAATGTGCAAGTTTGTTTAATAAAAGTTGTTACTAAACAATAAACTTACCATGAACCAGTCGATGACATTGCGTGGCACAGTGTTGCAGAACTTTGCACACCATACAGCAAACATCTCCAGTGTCTTGACGAGGGTGCCCTCGTGCACTGCAAGTCAATGTTCAGGTTAGTAATGCACACTTATTGCAAATTATTTGCTGATTAGACACAAGACAGGCTTACCTTCTGTGTCAAGAATCTTGATGAAGTTGTCAGCAGCAATGCAGGCTAGCTGGTGCACACTGCTGCCCGTGACAGCACTGGTGCTCAGGCTGCCAATACCCTGCAATACAATGCCAATAATCAATGTTAACAGTAAGCAATGCAGGCTAGCTGGTACTTAGGTTGCCAATACTCTGCAATAAATCCATTCCTAAAGCACTCTTAATATATTTATTATTTATATAAATGCAAAATTATTTTCATCTTTTTTTTCTAAAGTATTGTGATTAAATATTTTGCAACTGTAGCTGTTTGTCAAAAATTTATAAAGATTAATCCATCTAGGTATCTACACACACAACTCGGTAACCCCACAACACACAACACTCTCTCTCTCTCTCTCTAACACATGTTCTTTTGTAAGAAACAACTAAAAATTAGACACCTCAATGAATGCCTCTTGTAGTACATACTGATATTGCTAATACATATTGATGATAAAAGTACAGATACTTTACCTGTAAAACACTCATTTTGAGTGCTGCTGTGGAAAGTTTTCCCTCTGAGCCTTGTAAGATGGCAAACAGATGCAGCAAGAGCCTCTCTATTGCTGACTGGTCGCTACACTGACGTGCAAGACATTTCAGTGACTCTGCCGCTGCATCACGTGAGTCGTCCTCCTTGGAGTGCAACAAGCCTGTCACACAACACAACAGTGTGACTAAATTTGTACAGTACAACACATAACATGCACAGAAAAGCTCACAAAACAATAATGAAATGATCTTATTTATTTATTTATTGTACTGTGTGTTTATGAGACAAGATCTATATTACTATATGTAATCTTCTGATCAGTAAATTTATTTATTTATTAGTTATTATTATTTCTTTAAAATGCCCTACTTAAAAATAAGCATAGTTTTACTTTGGGTTTAATTAATGAGAAAATGGGTGATGAAAGAATTGCAAAACAGGTACTCCATAGCAGAGTGGGTGGAAGGAGAGATAGAGGCAGGCCTAAAACATCATGGTCTGAAGTGGTTGGAAAATGTTTGAAAAATAAGAATGTACCAGTACTTAGTATGAGATGCAAAAGAAAGTGTATGAAACAAGGTATGAATCTGAAGGAAGCAAGAGAAATACGTCAGGATAGAAAGTTGAGGAGTTTTTTTCAAAGTATGATGAAAGAAAAAATAGATACTGTACTGTACAAAAATTGTGCCCCTATTACTTTTCTCATGCCATATGTGAGCAATTTTTATGCTAAATCCAATAAAATAAATATAAAGAAAGAAAGAAAATAAATCTTTTTATAATCCCTGTATATGACTTTTGAATTTTTGCTGTGAAAGAGCCTAGTTACTTAATGGAAATGGTTATTTTATGAGAGGTTGACACTTACTGGCGAGGCTTCGAGCTATTGATGCGGTGTCAGCTGGCTGCGTATATTGGCTAAGGTCCAGGGAAAGTGAGGCCAAGATGCAGCCCACACACGGTAGCACGGTCTCAGGGGCTCTAAGCAGAGCTCGCTGCATGGCTGGCAGTAACACAGCTCCCAGCTCCTCGTGGTTCAACTGACGTAGCAGAGGAGCACACGCAGCCACCTGGTCCAGCCTCGCGCCTTGCTTGCAGCTCACAGCGTGGCGGACAAATGCCTCCAGCAGAGCAGGCTGCCAAAAGACAGGAAAACGTACTCAGTAATGGTGTTCGCAAATAAACAGAAAAGTAGTTTAAAAGCTTTGACAAGGGAAGTCGACATGGTCTGAATATACGGTAACTCGCATTTGCAACTTATAACTTATGACCACTCCCCACCTAATCCTCATCAAATCATTCCCTGCATATACTTTTCAATAATGCCTCCTTTCTTAAGACCTACAAGCTAAATATGTTTATTATACCTATTGCAACTAAAAAAAAAAAATAATAATACCTAATAAAAAAAAATAATAATAAAAAATCAATGTAAATGAGTATTATATGTTATAATAATAAGGGAAATTTTAACTTTAATATACTTGATAAATATAATGCAAACTATAATAATATAATTGGTTTTGAGCAAGAACCTTGTATAGCACATTACACACATTTTGAGATATTGAAGTTTAAAGTTAAAATTTGTATACTGCTCCTGGAAATTCTTATATGTTTAATTTACCAAATTTGCATGTGCAGAGGACTATCTACCACACTTTCATTTAAATTATATTGTTTTGTGTCCAACCCTTCAAGGTAAAAATAAAGGTGGAAAGTACTACCTAAATCGTATGTTGCAATAAAGTGAATTAACTATTCAGAACGTAAACCTCTAAAAAATAAATTAAAAACACTTGAAACCAAAACATTTTTCCTAATCTCAATTATCTAGATCCTACATATAACTCTGACAACAAAACTTTATGCAAATTAGTACCTTTGGTCACTTGGCTAATTAATGGTAATTAAAAAGGTAACCTAAAAGCCATTAAAATAATCATTCTTTTCACATATATACGCTAAAATATGCTAAAAAAATGTTTATCTACTATTGTTAACATCTTCTTTATGAAATAATATGTATATTAAGGAAAATAAACCATCGCGGTTAGGTATGATAAATTGAAAGAAAAGGATAGAAGAAAACCAGCAAGGGCTTTACCATAGTGAAGAGAGTCCCATAGTTCGGTGAAAATCTTGCTAGCACAGATATAAAATAACTAACACATTGGAAATATTTCGGCAATCGACTCCAAGAGAGATATGGAGCGTGTTATGCCTTCATCAGTCCTTACAGACTCAGAGAGAAACTATGAATGATGGCTCTGCTGGTGTTACTTTGTGGTATATATAGATGTGGTGAGGGTGGGGGAAGTTTGGTAGGATATGATGAGCAAGGATAATAATAAGGGAGGGAGGGAACAGAGGAATAAGGGAGTCGGGAAAGTGAAATAAGGAATATGGAGGGGGATGCAGCAGAGACGTCCCAACTTTTACCCAAAATTCCCACTGTTGCCCTCCGTCAAGCACCAAACATCCGAGCACTCTTATCCCATACAGATCCCACACCAAAACCAAAACCTCCCCGCAGTGGTTCATTTCCATGTAAACACAGCCAAACGACAACAAAACGAGGAAGACAGTGTGACACTTGCAACATTCACCCTCCATGCACGACATTCACCAGTCCATCCACCAACATCACTTACCCCATACGAGGCCATAACACCTGCACAACAGAAAACGTTATCTATATGTTAGAATGCAAATGCCCCATCACCAACCCACTCACAGGTCGTGAGGAAAAATGCTCTGCATTTTATATTGGTTTAACTAGCCAGACGTTGAGGGGACGCATGAATGGTCATAGACAGTCAGTCAGTGACAGGGAAAACAACATGATTGACAAGCCTGTGGCGGAACATGCGGCCTCTCATAACAAGAAATTCAACGACTGCTTCACAGTAAAAATCATGAAACACATTCCGGGCCCAGCTAACAATGCAGTATTACGACAATGGGAATTAGCGTATCAATACATTTTGCAATCCAGGAAGGCAGTAGGTCGACCTGGGCTAAATTTACGTTAGCACACATTTAATCATCCCCTCCTATCCCCCTCCATATTCCTTATTTCACTTTCCCGACTCCCTTATTCCTCTGTTCCCTCCCTCCCTTATTATTATCCTTGCTCATCATATCCTACCAAACTTCCCCCACCCTCACCACATCTATATATACCACAAAGTAACACCAGCAGAGCCATCATTCATAGTTTCTCTCTGAGTCTGTAAGGACTGATGAAGGCATAACACGCTCCATATCTCTCTTGGAGTCGATTGCCGAAATATTTCCAATGTGTTAGTTATTTTATATCTGTGCTAGCAAGATTTTCACCGAACTATGGGACTATCCTTTTCTTTCAATTTATCATCTTCTTTATGAAAGTTCATTTTATTTAAATTAAGGTAAATTTTACTTTCTCGCAACTGAAAACATATTTATTTATTTCTTTTATTAGACATTGGTAGCTTACAGTAATATAACATCAATATAATAACACTACATGCGTCTCATCAAATTTCTCTAATTTGTAACTAAACATAAACATGTTTATGACGTCACAGCTTACTAGTCCACGCGCGCAGGAACAAGCAAGCTGTGACGTCATAAACATGCAGCTGACATTTTGTGAATGTAAAATAAATTAGAAATCAAGGACTCCAGCCAAATCAACGTTGATATTTAGGTATGTTAGGATACTAGACATGTTTTTTGTTCAAAGTGCTCTATGCCTTTAATATACTAATTAATTTACTTAATAGATCCATACCTTAATTTGTGTAGTTTTTACGTTTTCCGGGTAAATGTCAGGGTATTATACAATTTTTATAAATTAAACTTGTATGGGTATGTAAGGTATCGTTTTACATGTTTTTGGGGATATTTTTTACTTAAAATTAACACATAAACCTCAGGGTCATTTCAGGGTAAAAATCTGTACAATTTGGACACTGTATGTTTTTATACAAGACAAGATACTGCTTAGTGATATGCTCTTTCAAATTTCTTCTTTGATTGATAATGTCATTAATATATGACGAAAGCTCTCCGTTATGAAATGAACTTTTTTATAACAAAATACTGTGCCATGTCATGTGAGACTTCAACCTCTCCATAGAACTTTTACTGTGGAAAGGTCCTTGCTGGTAATTCTATACTTTTCTTTATTATTGATCCTAACAGCAATGTTTTTTTCTTAAATTGTCATTACAGCTTTGATGGATTTATTATTATACTTTTAAATTGTTTCATTATATGTTTGTATTTACTTGTCCATGGTACCATGAAGTGGGGTGACTTTGGGCAAAATTTCAAAATTTAGTTACTCCCTAACTAAAGCTCATAGTTGTGGGAAAAAAATACAGTAAAACATTAATATAGCGAACTCGGATATAGCAAAATAATTTTGCTAGTCCTGCAAAAATTTACATGGAAAAGCATAAACAAAACCAGTTATAACAAAATTTTGACATAGTGAAGTCAAAAATTTTCAAATGTTCAGCCAAAAATAGGTCATAAATCCAAACTTTCGTCATTACATCGCGATGAATAAAAAATCTAAAACGAGCTGCTATATATAGTTCATACCCGTGCATACGATGCACTATGTGTCATATTTCGGCCTGGGTTTGAATATTTTTCTCTCTCTTTTGCCGGGTCCCTGACTAACAAAGCTCATTATCTCCCATTCCCCAAAAATCTTTTACCTCTCTTTTTTATGTGTTTCTATCTATCTTTTAATTATCAACCTATATCGCAAAGTCGATTTTTTTTCCTAATTATATATTTATATCTATCGCAATGTCGATTTTTTTTTCCTTTTCCTCTCTTATGTGTTGTCCATCTTTACCCTCTATTTTATCCCGCTATCTTTCTATTTTTCTCCTCCCTGGCTTACATAAAGTTTGTTTTTTGGTATATTCGTTGCATTTCGAATACTTGGCGCGCCTCGGAGTGGCAACCAATCCACGGTGGAAGCTAAGCGTCCACCGAGACTGCGGGTATATAAGGCCGCGCAGTCTATGCTACTCCAGCAGTCGATCTCTGACCAGGGCTACTCTCTGGTAGATCACTGCTTCTCTCTCCTCACCATGCTGATGAGGCCCAGCAGGCCGAAACAGCGTTGTCCATGGTTAGAGAGAGTCGCGCCGAGTATTTTGGTGTGACGTTTTTGCTAATTAATTTGCTTTTGTAAGCCAAAAAAAACCCTAATTAATTAACTAATCTCTATTTGCTTTTACGAGCTGCTATATATAGTTCATACCCGTGCATACGATGCACTATGTGTCATATTTCGGCCTGGGTTTGAATATTTTTCTCTCTCTTTTGCCGGGTCCCTGACCAGTGGCGGATTGAGCGCCGAGATTTCGAGATTATCTCGAAGGGCCGCGGCTAAAGAGGGCCGTCGCGGGTCGTCTTCGCAACAACCGGCAAAAAAAAAAAAAAAAAAAAAAGCAAGAAGGGAAGGAAGGAAATTATTGAATTTTATATATAGTTTAGAAATTGATATAATTATAATAAGATCTTATTGTAATGAGGTAATGACTGATCTTACAATATAAAGGTTGTAAATAAAAGTTTTAAATAGAAATAAATTAATATAAACCCAATGTCTCATGACGGACTTTCAGAATTCTTGTCAGTTTTTTTTTTTTTTTTTTTTTTTTCTTCAAAAGATGTTGAACTTTGGCAAAGCTAAATTCATACAAAAAATTGAATATTGAAGGTTACTAGTCATGTCAAAGAAATATAATATAATATTACACAAGATTATTTCTATTCTTGCCCTGGGAGTTTTTTTTTTTTTTTTTTTTTTGCTTTCTTACGTAAAATGATTGTAATTTTTACTTAAAATTAGCTAGCCACGCCCCCTTTTTCGTAAATTTTTGGCCTGCGGCGCGATTCTGGGGCGCGAAGCCCCCCAGACCCCCCGGCGGATGGGGGCCGTATCTTTAGTTATCTCGAAGGGCCGTGGAGGCCCAGTCCGCCCCTGTCCCTGACTAACAAAGCTCATTATCTCCCATTCCCCCAAAATCTTTTACCTCTCTTTTTTATGTGTTTCTATCTATCTTTTAATTATCAACCAATAAAATAACTTTGCATAAGTAAATGCCATCTCAATTAAATATATTTAAATAAAATTAGGTGAAGTTTTGCTGTGTATGCATATGCTGTTCACCAAATGTAAAAGATGCAAAAAAGTTATTTAAAAAAAAAAAATAATAATAATAATAATAATACCTTGATTTTTTAAAAATTATTTCCATGCTGTACAAAATTTAAGTTTCTATCATTGTGTAAAGTATTTTTCATTGAAAAATAAATAAAAAAATCTTCCACCAGATTGCTGTTAGCGTAAACAAATAAACTTGGCAAAAAAACAATAAAAAAATAAAAATTGTTACGTTTTGCGACTCGAAAGCATGATAAAAGTATATCGTCGTGGTTCCGCTATATTGTCCGATGTCCACTTGGTTCAAAGTTTACTAATGTCCGATGTCCATTTGGTTCAAATTTTACTAATGTCCGATGTCCATTTTTTTTAAAAAGTACTATATTGCAAGAAAATACGTTAGCTGATCCGCGGTGCGCCTCTTTTATGAACACGCAGACATCATTTGCTTGTCAAAACTTGTATTTTAAAGAAAAGATAACAATATTTCTCTAAGAAAATTAATTTAAAAATTGATAGCTATATTTACCGGCTTATTATGGTTAATTTTCAGTACAATAATTTACGAAAGCTACTGTAAATAATTTTATAGTGAATTTACTTTTCTACAATTGATGTTATACTTCAACTTAAAATTACGCAGATATAAAGTTAGAGTTTTTTTTTAACGTTTATAATAAACATTAACATTTTTAATCAGCATTTTGTTGGTTTAAGAATTGATTACCAAAAATTATTATTTGCAAAATCAAATAAAGAAAAATTATTGTATCAAAATAGACGATAAGAAAAAAGTGTTTTGTGGGTTTCTATTAAATTAAAAAAAAAATAATAAAAAAAAAACTCATAATGACTTTTTAAATACAATATCATATGTATTCAGGAAAAGGAAAGGTACCATTGCGGTAAGGACAAACATGTGACGTTAAAATTTGATAGGCAGAAACCAAATGAGAGTTGGTGCCAGGCAGCAGCGTCACTGTTTTTGCACTTATTTTGATTTTTTTTTCTATGCACATGGAAAATAAAATTTTTGTATGAAATTCATTATCCCGAAATATTACTAGGATAAGCTTATCCATAGTTGAGCAACCTGCATAAATACATGCAGTGCTTGAATTAAATTTATATTTTTTCTTTAATTTAGAATAAATTTACGAATTTCGTATAGATTCATTTAAAAATACTGAATTGCGCGCCTTAATTTTCTGTTTCATAACAGATTGCCTTTTTTTTTTTTTAATTTGATATTATTATTATTATTTTTAGAGAAGTTGCAAGTCAACATAATATGAGTTCTTTGACTCTAAATTATAATTTGACATTTTTATTGTCTGCAGTTGCATATAGAAATAATTGAACGAACCTATATATGGTTCAAAAATAGAGCAAAAGATAGTTATTAACTGTGATCTAATTTTGTTTGTGATATTTTTTTTTGAACTTATCCAATATATTTTCTTATGCATTAATTTGTACGACAATTTATTTTAAATTATTACTACGTGAACTTAAATACGAATTAAGGGAATTTTGATTTTTTAATATCAGATCTTCTATACGGCGATCATCTTTTATTTATTTATTTTTTATTTATTTATTTTATTTAAGTCAACTTTGGCACAAGTAATACTAATTTTTACGCATATTTTTGGTGAGTTACGTCTTATTTTGCGCTGTTGCTAATATACCGAAACGTGCAATACAAAAACTAAAGCATCATATTTATAGGCAATATACCAAAAATTCAGAATAAGTTTTTATTTTGTTAATACAACGCTCCGCTCATGAGTTATGATTTTTTAAAGTTTGAGCCCGCGAACTTTTTTACTCAACCGAAAGAGTACAATTATTCTATTTCTAATAAAAATATAATATATTTATTTAAAAAAATTTATGCCTTGTTTGGCTATATTTATGATAGTTAGTTGATGATTAGTTTTTTGTGTCTCCTGAAAAGTAGTTAAAAGTGAACATCGGACATTAGTAAACTTTGAACCAAATGGACATCGGACATTAGTAAACTTTGAACCAAATGGACATCGGACATTAGTAAACTTTGAACCAAGTGGACATCGGACAATATAGCGGAACCACGACGATATATATATTTTTTTTTCTTCTATCAAACCTCTAGGCGAGGTACACCTTATGCTAGTTATTTACATTGCATTTATACTGAATTTACACTCCCGAGACTTCCGAAACCCTATCATAAGATTCGGGTTCCTCCATGGCGTGGCGGCCATGGCCTGGCAAATTCTTCCCGGCATTCGCCTTTACATACCGGGGAAACCATGGAAACTTTGGTCAGGAAGTCGGTAGAGGAATGCCCTGAGATATCCCTTCCACCTCCCGAATGCACTGTGTATTTCCGGTGGACAAAACTTACTGATAAACTTTGCCTCTGCCGGGAATCGTACCCGTGACCCGTCGTGGACGAGTCAGACACGCATCTACTAGACCACAGTGCTTAATTTCTACTTTTTTCTTTTCTTTCATTTCGCGTAAAATTTACGTCTCTATCACATTTTAAAATATACACCTATTAATTTAATTGCGTGTTGTCAAACAAACAAACAAAAAAGTTTGTGGAAATAGTAGCTATACTCTTTTTTATTTTTGATGAGTTGGATTGACTTGGATCCCTGCAAATATTCATGTTTTTTCTTTAATAATAGTGATTTTTGTTCTTTTCTTTAATGCATACTTTACAGGCGCGCGGTAAATTTTTTCAAGTAATAATTCTAGTAATTTTCTAGGTACTCAGTATTTATTTATGTATTTTTTTTTTTATTGTAGCGCGTGTCTTTCTTTCAAACAGTTTATGAAATACTTATTTTAGTATGCTTTAATGGAGTAAGTAAATATCAATTTTTGATGTAAATTTAAGGGAGTAGGGGACCGACATCGGCCATTAGACTCAAACTTTTCTCGTCAAAAAATTCTGAAATTTTGCACAATGATACTTCAGGAGACAATTTCAAATATATAAAAATATTGGGGGGGTCACCGTGCAAATTAATTTTATATTATTTATTGAAATTTTAAGCCCATAAGGTTCAATGTTAATTTCAATAATTTTTTGCTTTTTTTCGGGACGGGCAAATATCATGAAATTTTTATCACGGCTAGGTGTGACCCTTAGCTACACAATGACAACAAATTCAGATCCAAAACACTTCTAGTTTTTGAGATATAAGGTCAGTACCCTACTCCCTTATTGTCTTTTATATTTGTATTTGCGGCATTTTTCTCTCAAATTTCGCTACAGTGAATTTCGTTATGACAAAGTAATGATTCCCAAGGACTCTTGAATTTAGTTATAACAAGGTTTTACTGTAATACAAAAATCAGGCTTTACTTAAGTTTTTGTTTCCCATTTCTATGAGCTTTAGTTAGGAAGTAAATAATTTTTGAAACTTTGATCTAAGTCTCTTCAGGGGGTCAGTCACCCCAACCCCACTTGACTGCATGAAATAATATCTTTAATCTTTTATTTTAAAAAAGATTTGATAGAAACAACCATAGATTGGAAAAAATGGGGGAAAGGTGAGAATTGGCTGACAGGGATGCCTCGTGAGAGAGAAAATTATTTCTTACCCAGGAAAATTAAGCACATGGAGAAAATACATTTTACTATTGTTACAGTCGGTATGTTCCCTGCTGGTTTCTTCTATTTTTATGTTAACTAATTTTATGCTGAACACTGTGAGAGAGACCTTACCTTGTACTTAGCTATCAGGGCAGGCTGTTTTTTCTCCGAGAGATGTTTAACTAACAGCGCACCCAGCATCACGAGGGGCAGATTGGCATCGTCATTCTTCAACAGTCTCTCCAGCTCCTCCAAGCACAGCTCATGTACCCCCAGCTCTCCATTGCCTGCGACACAATGCACACTTCAGCTCAACATTTCTTAACTGGTCTCAATATTTTTACTGGTTAATGTCTAACAATTAAGTATCATGAGTATTTTGTCAGCTACCCCCGACAAAATTTCTGGTGAAGCCAATATTAAATAAAAACTTGCGTCTTTATGACAAAATGAACAATGAGCCATATAAGCCTAAAATTTTAAACAATACTCAGGTTTGCTTTGGTGTTAGATTGGTTTACTCCTTCCTAGTGTATTGTAGAAGATGGAGAGATGTGAGGGGGGTGAAAGAATTGCATACTATACACAGATGATTATTAATAACTTATGATTATTTTTTAAACTTATTCTAATTTTCTGATCAAAAAAATCTTCTAAGCACGTATAATATTACAGCTTCATAACTGAAATTTCATGATTGTCCCAATATTCTAGTCTAATTTAAGTATTTGTTACTTCCAAAAGCAGGATAATTTGCAGGATAAAGTGAGTCATGATGAAACAGTATTAGTTCACTTACTTGTCTTTGCATGTGCCCAAGTAACAGAGAGGCAACGGAAAGCTCTACGAGAGGCACTCTCCCCTCCCGCCCCACAAACAGCACATAACAACGCAGCCTGTGCCTTGAGCAGGCCACTAAGCTCTACTCCCGGCCCCAGCTGGGCCGAGCGCATCACCAGGCATGACCAGTGAAGAGCATATAGGGCACTCTGGGAAGTACTCTTCCTACAATGTAACACAATGTCAGAATTACACAGGATTTCTACACATTCTGACAAACAAAAGACTGGTCAATCTGTGAGTAAATGTGTTTTGATTGCTTCAGATTGTTTGATAACAAAATTTAGCTACCTAATGCAATTCAATGGGCTTAACTTTGCTATTCAAAATATGTGAAAACAACCAGTGTCTATATGGTTGACATGATCTAATATTACTATTGGTTATAAATTTCATTAAAAATCGATAAAGTATGTAATTAGCATGATTAAAATACTATATATGGTTACCACAAGTCAAGTTCATATCTACATTTTATTCTTACAAGAGACAAAAAGGCATACCCTAACATGAACTATACTGGTATGATGCATGTTCATATAATACCAGTAATAACAACTGTTTAGCAGGTGTGGTCATCTAAGTGTCACATATTACATAAGACTGAACTTACGATGGTACAACAGAGCTCAATGAGGTTGAGATATCAAACAGTACTGGTACCAGGTGTTTCACTGTTACTTCTTCGTGTTGTTTCACCAAGGCGATCAGAAAATTTCTTACATAAGATTGGGAAGTGATGTCATCGTATCTGTAGAGTACAAGTGGTAGCAGTTTGCACACTTTTCGTACAATAACCTCATTAAACCCTGTAATATTATTAGATAATATTAATAAATTAGAAATCGTTCTATTTAATAGTTGTATGTAATATAAAAAGAAATATTTGCATACCAGGATTCGATAAAACACCTATCACATTATCAAAAGTTCTTTTTCTTTCTTTACGGCTGGCACTTTGAATGCGTATTGGCAGATCTTTTAGAGCACTTGCAAGCTAAAATTTGAAATCATATTTACGTCAATAATAGCACAAATATTTGAATTAAGCTTTGTTATTACTAATACTTACCTCTGAATCTGCCATATTTCAAAAAACCATAAAATATGAGACAAAGCACGTTTTTCTTGAGCCGGCCGGAGAAAATCAACCACGGGGCCTTTCTGTTCTGTCTCAAAAAAAGACGATTTTTCGACGCTTACGCCACCTACTTTACCACAAAGAAATTACTATTGCTGTTCTATTGTTTTTGAAATTTACCAACAGATGGCGAGAGTATGCAATTTGGGAATTTTTTTTATCCAGAATGTTATGTTTTCGCAAGAAAAATAAGTTCAATCGTTGATAATATTTTATAGTTTTTTAATTCATATTTTAATAATATTTATAATGGATAAAGAAGTTATTGAAGTGTCTGATCAAGATGAAAAAGAAGAGTGTAATTCTAAGAGTAGTAAAACTATGACTGAAACTAAATTATGGATAGAAAATGAAAACTTGTCCAACAAGTCCAAGATTGATGACCTCAGAAATAAAGTTCTTAACCTAAGAAAAAGGCAAAAAGTTACAGATGTAAGTGATTCTGATTGTCAAAGTGTTGACGGAGAGAGTCCTCCTAAAAGAATGAGGCAAGATGAATGTTCTAGTAGTAACAGTAGTGTAAATATTGTTGAAGACTTCACTGGTTCTAGTTCCAAAGCAGCTCTGTTACCTAGCTTTAAACCGATGGCAGAGGTGTCTTTTGAATCTGTCATAAAAAATTCTCAGCCTTCTTTGCTAGAAACAAAGTACACAGATGATAAAAAAGATTCAGATAATGATGAAAAAGCTGATATAGAAGTAAGCAATAAGAAGCCTGAACGTTCCAACTCTATGGAGGCACCAGTTGTGGTTTTGGTTGATACTCCAAAAAGTACGAGGGTTGATTCTTCAACTTACCGTGATAAACAACCAAGAGAATCCCAAAGAGAGCGGCATAAAGAACGCTCAGTACAAAAAGAAGACGAGCCTCAGCCATTGGTCAAAGTTATCTTCCGAGATGAGGAGTTAGCTCGGTACGTTTTCAACTGCAAACAAACGAAACCAGATAAAATTGTTAACTTTTTTTATTTACGTTTACAGAATGTTCCGCAAAGCTGTTCACGAAGCCTTAGTAGAAGTTTTTGCTGTAGAAGATCCTGAAATTGATGAGTCTGATAATTTTCCTGGTCCCGAGTTAAATATTTGGGAACAGGAGATTCCTGACGACGAAACTCAAGATTTATGTGAACCAAATTCCTTGTTTAAACTTGATACTGCACCAGTTAAGACAGCCCTTAACAGAAGATTGCCTAAATACAACCAGGTAAGTCCATAGTGTACTATGTATACATATTTCACTACAAGATTAATAGTGTAAAAGTGCATTCACTTTTTGTTAGTTATTTCCATTTAAAGCAAAGCATCTGTCATAATAATCTACGATAATATGTATGCTTTGTTTCAGACGTTCAACAATGCTCTGCAAGGAAAGTCTAAAGTTGAGGAAGAGATGAAGAAAGAAGGCGCTGGTTCTCAGGCCAGCTCATGTTTCAACTGTGAGGGCAGTCACATGATCAGCGAGTGTCCCAAGCCTATAGACCATGAGGTGGTCAACAGAAACAGGCAGAAGTATATGAGCAACAGGAAGATACAGCAGAAATCTAGGTACAAATAAAAATAATTAAACATACTAAGATATAATTAATTAGCTGCAGTATAGGTACCACAAAAATATTGGTGAGCACTCACCTCCTCCAATTGCATCGATATAGTTTCCCTGAAGTAGTTTCAGCTTGCTATGTTTGCAATCCAACTTGGTTGACTATATGTTGATATCTGTCTCTCAGTCGCTACCACATTGACGAGGAGCAGAGATTTGCTCATCTGGTTCCTGGCAAGATCTCCAGTGAACTGCGAGCTGCTCTGGGCTTGAACCACAACCAGCTGCCGCGCTTTGTTTACCGCATGAGGATGTTTGGCTACCCACCTGGCTGGCTGGAGGAGGCTAAGGTCACACACTCGGGCATTGCCCTCATTGACGAGAGCAACACAGGTATGACACATCTAAGTAAAGTTTTATATTGACGTACAGTGGGAGTGCACACATAAAAATAAACTTGCAATTTTGTGAAATGTCAGTCCCACAGAACTGAAGCAATTTCAATGTGAAATTTTAAAATTAATTTTTAATTAGCTACCAGTAGGCCTATATATTTTTTTATTGTTGCATAATTTTGATAAAGTTTGTTTTTCCTTTCCTTTCCTTTTTTTTTTTTTTTTTTTTTTTTTTCTTTTTTTCCTTTTCCTTTTTTATTCCCCTTTTTTTCTTTCTTTTTTTCTTTCTTTCTTTCTTTTTTTTTCTTTTTTTTTTTTTAGCACCAGAAGTATGTAATGTAATTTGTAAAATAGTGCCGAGTGGTAAACAAAAAATTGCTTACCATGTAATTATATCATAGGCCTAAGTAAAATATGCCGAATAACCAATTGCAAAATTAAATGTAAATGTATTTAAATTTTGAAAGAAAATAATAATATTAATAAAACACACAAATGTGAAAATGTTTTCTAACATTTGAGAAATCCTAAATAAAATCACATACCGGTACTGAAACATATTTACTAGATTGACTATAACTGATTGATTGATATTGTTCAACTTGATAGTTTGACATTTTATAATAACAGAATCATAAATAAAGCTCTATCAGAATATACTGTACAGTTGAATATTTTTGCTTTGTGTTGATAGGTCCTCAAGTTGACAGCTTGGCAACTAGTGGTGACTGCAAAGACACTTACGACATCAGTAAAATCATTGAGTACCCTGGCTTCAATATTGCTCTCCCCAACAACACAAGCTACATAGATGTAAGTGTGAGCCTATCAAATTACAACACTTTTGTTTGTTCTTAACTTCTACAGACTGTTCAAATCAAATTAAATTTGATCAAAACTTTTATTTTGCTCTAAAATGTTCTCAACATTGAAAATCAATTAAAATTAATTGAAATAAGTTATTGTTTTTCTTCTTAGAATGTTGTTCTTTATCTAAAAAGCAGCTTATCCAATACCAAGATTTAAAATTATATCGTCAGCTAGTAAAACTACTTGCATAAAAATTTACAGAATTTTGTACAGTAATCTATTTCAGCTTGTATAACATTAATGATGTTTGTTCCCTGTTCCCTTGCTCCAAAAAAATGCGCTATCTCATTTAAAAAGCATTAGGTGATCTTTTTTCTTTTCTTTTCTTTTCTTTTCTTTTTTTTTTTTTTTTTGTGGTTTGGGGCACGAAAAACAGGTTTTACGAACATCATTATTGTCATTGAATTGTGACAATCAATTAACAGTCTGGTTAAAGTGAGAGGTTGTGTGCCATATTTTGACCAATAGAAAGAATGAACTATTATTATTAAGATCACATGACTTAGGTGTGTACTCGTTAAATAGTAAAAAAAAAAAAAAATGTTGCTATTTTCCTATGCTTCTGTATGCATTAGTGAAAGATGGCACCTCTTAAACATATAAATAACATTGTATATGTGTAGTTTGAGTGACATGGTTGATGATTGTGATGCAGGAGTCGCGCCGACACCAGTGCCCACCCATGCAGTGGAACCACAGCAAAGACGCTCTCATTTCTGAGATTGGCAACAGTGCGGCCAAGGGTTACAACAAAAAAAAGAAGAAAAGAGAGTCGATGCCTGGAGACATTACAGTCTTGACAAATGATGACATGGAAGTGGTCCAAATTGATGGTAAAGTTATTGTCTTTATATTTAACTATCTACCATCACTGATTAAAGAAAAGAAACCACTTATTAGTAAATAAATTACAAGTAAAGGATAGTAAACATGGTAATTGTCATAACACAGTGAGGCACAGTGTGGGGGGAAATACTGCTAGCACAGAGATAGTAAATATTGAGACTTAAAAAGTTTTTTTGTTTACAAAACTTCATTTTGGTAAGACACTTGGTTTGCACTTTCTCCCCTCCTAATTGATTTTATGTGCCATTAACCATTATACATAATATATCAATAGTTAATATAATAGTGTTTGGATAAATTGGATATAATACACATAAAAAAAACAAAAATTTGCAGTTTACTTGTTATATCAAACAATGGAGTGAAGGAAACTGTTTCAGCTGAAACATTTCTTATTGAACTGAATTCACAGTTTTTGTGATTGATACAGTTTATTATTTGCTCTCAGATGAGGTGATGATCGTGCTGGATAGCACTGCAGACTCCGAGCTGTTGGAAGAACAGTCAATGAAGGAAGAAGGAACCACTGTGTCGCCTCCTCTGGTACGTCTTTCACTGTACTTTGCATTTAGTTATAAATTGCTTATACAAGCAATTCAATGCTTTGTGGAATGTTTGAAGCTATATGCATGTATTGATACCCAATATTTTTTTTTGGGGGGGGGGGGGGGGGAATAAAAACTTTATTTTCTTTAAACATGATTGATGACCATGTTAGTGTATATGTTTAATTTTCAGGTGGAAAGTGCAGTAAGCCAGGACTCCAACTCAATGCCTCCATCGCCCTCTCTAGCAATGCTGGAGGCTCACAAGCGCAGCATTCTCAGTGAACTAGAGGGCAGCAACAGCAGCCCTAAGTGTGAGCCCAGCACACCCGCCTCCCCTGTCCGAGTAACCAGAGCAGGCAGTCCTGTGACTAGCACGCCTGAGCCAAGCCTTGGCAGAACAAAGTCTCTCTCCATGGGGACACCAGTGCTCGACAGTCACTCACCTTTCTCAACTCTGCCTGCCGCAGACAAATTCTCTCAGGTAATAAAAGTTGGAAGTATATTGGAATGCTAGAGGCTTGTGTGTTGCATATGTGATGCTTACAAGAGTTTGTGTTGCAGGGTATCAGTGACCACCTCAACTTTGAGAACTTACCTGATGCCACTGGCAAGTACGAGAAAATGAAAAGCATCATCAACAAAGTACGCCACGTTGTTGATGGTCTGCAGGAGAATGACTCCTAGTCATGCAATGTAACTTACAATAAGTGACCTCGCATTTCTTATTCAAAACAAACCAGTGTGTTAAATAAATGTAAATAATTCATAACTTGCATTTTTTTTTTTTTTTTTTTTTTTTTTTTTTGCACAGAGTAAACAATTTGATTACTAAGTTTGCAACAAAGAAAGAAAAAAAATTATGTAAGTCATGAATACTGTTGCGGTTATGGTAATAATAACAAAAGAAAATGAAAACTGGATTTTATAATTTATTTATGCAACATTTTGTGCTGAAAATTTTGTACTTGGCTTTTAAGTGCATAGATGACAAAATATGAAGTATCCCAACCTGTGCAACTTAAGCATTCTCCACTAACAAGGTCATTTAGTTATGATTGCAATACTTGATAGGCTGTAGTTTGCCGATCTCACAAGTAGGCTTCTGAGCAAGGTGGCATGATCACTGAACAGATAGGTACACACTAAACACATTCTGAGCTTTACATTGATAGCTAAATCATAGGAAAATAGGGGGACTTAGATGTAGGCATTTATTGAGTCCAATGTTGAGCTCTCTACCAATAGGACATTAGGGAAATGAACTTTTTCAAAAATGTACAATTTTCAGTACCAAATGTTGTGTAAAAAAAAAAAAATAATAATAATGCTAATAAAAAAATTAAAAAAAAAAAAAAAAACTTTACTTTTAGCATTAAACTTAAGATTAAATAGGAATACTTTGTGTTCATCTCCCTGTGACTTAACTGCATAAAGTAATTTATGATATATATTGACTTTTATTGTTACTTTAATTTTTGTAATTTTAAACATGATTTTATCATATTTATTGTTCATCAAAGTTTAATTTTTTTGTAAAAAAGTGTTGGGAAATTTTAATTTTTTTATCATGAGAGTAATATGTGTGCTCATTTAAAGACTTAACAGTACACCTATGTAATAAAATAATAATAATAATAAATGCTAGGAACTACTGTACCATTTTCAAAATCCTCAAAAAAAGTTTTGTAAAAAATCGGACTCGCTGCAAATTATTTGGTAGCTTTTCCATAACTATATAACCTTTTGGAAAAATGCGATTTTTAACCCAAAATTTGCTACATTCATTTTTGTTCAATTTTGATTATTATAATAGCCATGCAGCCACAAACAGTTTTATTTGTTCATTTTATTCACTTTTGAATTTGGTCCACTAAATTATACATGTTTAAGTTAAGTGCAGTGTTTCAGTTGCTGTTTTAATGACAAATTAAGAGCTGCTATCCAAGTGATGTTCATGAGTGGAAGTATTGCATTCCAGCAATGAAAATAGTTTTTATTTGAGTGCTTGTCTAACATAATTATATTTTAAAATGCATGATTTATTTATTATTGTTTAAAAAAATCATTTTCTATTTTCTTGTCAAACATTATTGAAGAATGAGGAAGTCTACACAAAGTTAACCCCTATGTTTGAATACGTCATTTGAAAGAGAAAAAGTAGTAGATAAACTTAGCATTGGCAATTACCTGGAAATATGACGTTTTATTTAATAAAAGAAGAAATAAAAAATTTCAATTCCCAACCCTTTGCCGACTGTGACATCATTTGTTTACATCCGATTTTCAATTGTTTTCTGGATTTCATGCAACTGCTACAAATTCAAAAAAATTAACGGCCAACGGCCGCCTTTTAACAATGGGATCGTTTGAAATCCAGAAGACAAATGAAAATCGAATGTAAACAAATGACGTCACAGTCGGCAAAGGGTTGGGAATTGAATTTTTTTTTATTTCTTCTTTTATTAAATAAAACGTCATATTTCCAGGTAATTGCCTATGCTTACTTTATCTACTACTTTTTCTCTTTTTAATTATGTAGTTTTTTTATATATTACTGCATGAGTTAACATTTTTTAAGAGTGAATGTAATTCTCTGGTTATTTTTTATTTTAACTGCCACAAAAAAAAAAAAAAAAAAAAAAAAGCATTTTCATATGGAAAAAAAAGTATCAATTTTTTAAATCTTAATTATTATTTTGTGAAGTTTGTTACCGGTAAAAATTGCTCTATAAAAATTGACCTCAACACCAAGGTTTGCACATACAAGGTTCAGTAAAAAGATAACTATTCAATAACAAAGTTTTGTTGCTTTTCAATAATGCCACTGAATGTGCCTGTAAATACTCATGATTATAAAAGTAGACTCTCAGGTGTACACAGTGCATTCATTACCTCAGGTAAACAGGAATAGAGAAAACCTCCCCTCTTATGCTGCCACATGCACAGATAAATACACGCCATAGCATACTCTGCTTTCCTCTCATGTAGTGTTTGAGGTACATCCAATAATGTTTCTTATCTGTGTCTTACCAGAGCTCTTGAAAATAGCCTGAGAATTGTATTGACCATACACCTGATTGCTTCCATGCTGTCCCCCCTCCCTTCTCTCACCATGTCGTAACGATAATAAAAAAAAAAAAAAAAAAAAAATACAATACAATACATAATGTACAAAAACTTTGTGGTCTTAAAAACAAGCAATAAAATAAATAGCTCTGTACTTTTGAACATTTTGAATGTACACTTAATATAAAGTAAATATTTTACTATTTTATTGTAGCTAGCTAGGACAGACCAACTGCCATTTCAAACAGTACAACTGAAATTAGGGAAAATTGTATATGAATTGTGTAACACATTTTTTAATTATTATAATAAAATATGGACATGCATGAAATAAAATAAAACACTTTTTTAATGTAGATAATATACTTTTATTTGACATCTAATCCTTGTTAAAATTAGATATATAATAAATATTTCTTTAATTAATTATTTGTGATGAAGAATATAATAAAATTTGTGTGCTGTAGACCCAAAAAAAAAATCTAAAATTTACCAGTTAGATTTTCAACAAAATTTATCCAAATACAACTTTTTGGTACACCTGTGGCTAAATATTATATATATATATAGGCCTATATATATATATATATATATATATATCTAGCGCAAGCTAGAATGATTTGCATCCCTAGTCCCAATTTACTATTTAAAATTAGAGAATTTTCGCGTTTTATTAATTTTCAATTCAACGTGCTCTAATCTCTACCAACTATTTTCTAATTGTTTTTTTAAACGTAATTAATACCAACCGCGATGGTTTTTTCCTATATTTTATATATATATATATATATATATATATATATATATATATATATATATATATATATATATATATATATATATATATATATATATATATATATATATATATATATATCGATGCTTATCCGTCGAAGTGAACGAACTACACTTTACAAATTTGGGGAAAAATGAACGTTCTACACTTTACAAATTCCAATTTCTCCCATCTAGTTCTCATGTTAAAACGCGTAGAAGCGCCAAACGCAGATCGTTCATTTTGAGTGAAATTTGTAAAGTGTAGTGAGTTCACTTCGACGGGTAAACATCGATATATATATATATATATATATATATATATATATATATATATATATATATGTATATATATATATATATATATATATATATATATATATATATATATATATATATATATATATATGTAGGCTATATAATGTCATAGGTCCGCTATAATGTCCAATGTCTAATTAACCTTGAAAAAATAAATATCGGATCGACCCCAAAATTTGGACTTTTCCATTCCAGGTCATTTGCAGCAAAAAATATTTTTCAAGGTCAAATGGACATCGGCCAATATAGCGGACCCATGACGATATATATTTTAAAATGTAGTTCAATTCTAATGATTTAACCATTTAACCGTATATTTAAATAGGTTAAAAAAAAAAGTATGAGTAAGATACACTCCAAAGTTTTATAATGTTCTATAGATATGTACCTATATCTAACTGGTTCAGATAATTAAGTAAAAAATAATAATCACCCAAAATATAAATCTTTTGAAGAAATTTGTGAATAAGATTTAACACCACACAAAGTGGTGTTTTAGGCTGTAAAAGTATTGATTAATTTAAGTCTTACAAAATTTGTAATACTTATTACACAAATTAGGCTCTAATAAAAGTAAAAGAAAAGGGTAGAAGAAACCTATGTTGGTCTTACCATAAAGATGTCACATAGTTTTGTGAGAATAGCAAGATTTTTCATCAAACTATGGGACAGCTCTTTACAATGGTAATGTCCTTACTGGTATCCTATATGCTTTTAAAATAGAAGTCAAATTAAGAGTTGACGAAAAAAATTAAGAAATAATAAAAAGAGTAAATACTAAATCTATAGGAAACATATTGGATTATCTATTTTAATTATATATATACCTATATTATTACTCATTTTTTACAATGTTAGAATTTTTTTCTCTTTTGTTAATTATAAAAACGATTATTTATGTATGTATATCTCATATATTTATATGTTGTTAATGCAGTACATATGCAAAACTTTAAGATCTTTCTTTAAAAAAAAGCACTGCATTAATGCCATGAAACCAGGTCCCCTAGACTCTCACTATTGCATTGTATGCTATCATATATTTAACCAATATAGCACCGAGATTTGGTTACTTTTATAATGCAATTTTATTGTGGTTTCATTCTTCTGTTTCAACTATTATTATTAATAAAAAATATTATAAAATTATATTATGATAAAATTTACTTAAATAATAAAAATTAACCCAGTCCTCTTATTTGAAAATTTGAATAATTCAATTTTAATTTCTTGACTTGAATTATTGAAAGTTGTTCCTGATATCATGCAGTATTTACATAGTAAGGAGTGTAAACAAATGTTACATTGTTCAAACAGTGGACTGTGTTATTGGTTATTGCAATAATAGACATGTTAAGTCAAAATAATTCCCTACTGCGCAACGCTCAAAATTATAATTTTCATTGTTAAAAATACAGCAATCACTGCGATTTTCTTATGAGAAAAAGTAATGCGATTGTTCTATATTTACAGCAACAAAAACAGTAATTACAAAAGTCATCTATTAGGACTATTGTGAAATCTATGTAACATTTTAAGCCAGTGTTTTATTTAATGTTTAGGTTTATATTGCAAATACTTTCTCTTAATTTTATTTTTTACCCTCATATGTCATTAAAACAAGAATTATATAAAAAGCATTGTGCTAACTATTAGTGTGCACTCATTTGTTGTTTTATAGATTTTATGTAAAAAAAATATGATGATGCAACAATAAAACAAATGGCCCTTGTTTTTCTGCTTCTCTTTTTTGTCAGAAGCTAGCATATATATAAAAAAAAAAAAAAAAAAAAAAAGGCTGTAAAATTTTACATAAAATCCAAATATGTACTGTAGTTAGAATTCCATAATTATTTTTACTTAATTTGTCTATTGCTATTAAAAGCAGTTTATAATTAATTATTGCTTATATTATTGCTTTAAAATGCAGCTTACCAGTACTAATTAACATAGAATTACAGAGCATCTATGCCTCAGATGATACAGAAAAGTAAGCAAAACTTTGGGCATAAACATAATTAAATTTAATGCAGATCAATTGATGAGGCAAAGCTTAATTAATCTTCTATTCTCTAATTTTATTATTAAAGCAATTTGAAATTCACACTAATAAAAGTTATTATTAATATGCATTTTAAGGAAAGAAGAGATGTTTAAAAAAGAGAATCAGATTTTAATAATAAAAAGTTTGGAAAGCAGCTAATACACCAGTAGAATGTCCTGCAAACCAGTGATGTAGTAGCGACTTCCAGTCTATCAAGATGACCCACGGGTTCAAAGAAATTTATCACAAATTAGCCTCTGCTTCTTCCGCTTGTTGCTGATGGTGAGTGAGGCAAGTAAGGTAAGTAAATATTGTAGTTGATGTAGCAGAGATAGACTGGCCGTAGTGGGTCCGATGACGTGGAGTGTTGGCCAGCACCCTCAAGTCTTGCTTCTCACTGAATTGCAGGGGGAGCAGGGGGGCCACCTTGAGAATCCTACAATCAACATCACTTGCATTTAAGAACTATTCAACAATTGGTGTTACTCATCATAAAAAAAAAAAAAAAAAAAAAAATCTATAATGTATTGTTAAATGTTAATGAAAAATTGACTATGTGATGATAATAATAAAAAGATTTGGTAGTATATACAGCTCTGGCCACTAGTTTGAGAACAGGGCAGTGGCGGCCGCAGAGTTTTCTCATAAAGATAGCATAGTGTGATTGTGGGTTGCCTATACAAATCGTTCTCAAACTAGTGCTGACAGCTGATTTTAAATTATTTGAATTTTGGCGTTTACTTGAATGTAATTTTATCATTAAAACTTTGCAAAACCCCGGAATCGAACCGCTGGCCCTCGTGATACAAAGAGCAGCACTCTACCAACTGTTCTAACTTGGCACTTGAAGATCTTCCGGCTGCTCATATAGGCCTACCTATAAATATATTGCTCTTTGTAATTATTTTCTATTCGAGCAATTTTCTCGCTTCTCAGTACATTTATGAAGTACAGTAATTATAGTTAAGTTAATACATACATACATACATACATATCATGACGCTATAAATCCCTTTCGGGGTAAGCCAACAACACAGATGTTTTATCCTGACCCAGTGATAGACCTCCACAACTTCCTATCCTGACATACTTCACTTGCTTCCGCCAGTCTCATACCTTGTTTCATACATTTCCTTTTGCATTTCATACTGCGTACATTCTTATTTTTCAAACATCTTCCAACCACCTCAGACCATGATGTTTTAGGCCTGCCTCTATCTCTCCTTCCATCCACTCTACTATGAAATACCTGCTTTGCTATTCTTTCATCACCCATTCTCTCAACATGACCAAACCACCGTAATACACTGTTCTCATACTTCTCAGTCACAGTTTCTTTTACTCCACATTTCTCCAACACCCAAGTATTCCTTACCCTATCTAATCTTGTTTTACCACACATACTTCTGAGAAAACTCATACCAACAGCATTCACCCTACTCATATGCCTACTCTGACATACCCATGATTCAGAACCATATAAGATAGTTGGGAGTAAGACAGAATTGTACACTGTAAGTTTTGCTTTGTTTGATAAAGCATCACTCTTGGCCAATCCTGCCATGCTGCCAACTACTTTCCTACCTGCCGCCACTCTCCTCTCAATCTCCCCATCTATACTTCCATTCTCTTGATATAATCTTCCCAAATATACAAACTCTTTCACTCTTTCCAGCTTTTCTCCATTCAGTGTGAATTCATTTCCATCATCATTTTCTCCACCAAATACCATTACTTTAGTTTTCCCAACATTTATTCTCAGATCCATTTGTTCTGTGCTTTCTTCCAACCTATCAATCATCTCTTGCAATTCTTCCTCACTCTCAGCCACCATCAACGCATCATCAGCATACAACAACATCCACACCATTAACAAACCTACGTTTACTCCACTTCCATACTTTTCAGCCAACTTTATACATTTATCCATGAAAATATTGAATAACCACGGCGACATCACACATCCTTGCCTAACGCCTCTACCCACTTTAAACCACTCACTCAACTTTCCGTTTACTCTCACACATGCCTTACTACCTGCATACATGGCTTTCACACCCTCAAGTAACTTCCCTCTCACCCCATATTCATCTAATACACTCCACATCAGTTAATACAAATTAAATTAAATACATTTGCAAGAGTTTGAGCTGTGTTTAAGCGGAACTTACCGCACAATAGCCGTGATTCGGCAACTAGCAGCGCCACTTGAGATGGCGGCTCATTCAAACATATTAAAATAATGGATTTACAAAATAATAATAATAAGATTTAGCTGTTTTAGTTACAAAGTTCTCAACGCATTTCGAACCAAATTTAGTTTAATACTTTTAAAAGTTTCTTTGTTTATTAAAGAGCTTATTTATCTGTTTTTTGAGTCCTTTTAAATACACTTTTGCAGAAATATGAATGATTTACTGTGGAGGGGGCATGGACTTTTCAGCCATTAACCAATGCTGTATGAGGAAACTGCTCAACTTTGCGGCTATTTTTTTTATGTGTGTTTCGAACTAAATGTAAGTTTTAATACATCAATAGGGTCTATGCATTCATGTTAAAGTTGACGCCATGTTGGATAACTCAATAACATGGGTGGCATAGGAAAAAAAATCATTTTGCCAGTTTTAAAACACTATGCAATATTTTTGAGAGCATTGATGCTGTAAATATGTTGAATTAGTATCTCAAGTATGTGAGAAAAATAACAAATAAAAAAAAATTAGCCGATTTCCTAAAGAAAATGGGTTTAAATGAAGTTTGTCATATGCTGAGCAATGTTATGTACTACTCCAGTATGGCCTCCAAGCGCAATAAATATGACGTCATCCGCATACACCCTATAGGAGCGTAGCAAAATAAGGAATCTATAGGTAACACTAAAACGGCGTTTAAATAATCTCTAAATTTGTTCAAACTATACTTTAAAAAATATTAACAGTATAATATAATAATTAGAGAGCGCAAAAATAGTTTTTCGACTATTGCTAGTATTATTTCATATCTCCACCGATCTCAACAAATGGCGCATTTTAAACCAATAAAAAAATCGACTATTTTCGACTATTTCGAGCTTGGCGACTATTTCACGAAAAATCGACTATTTGTCGATTATTTCGCACATTTTTTAAGCTTTTAAGGAGTTTTCTACTAGAAATCGGCGATATATATCGATATATCGGATAGTATCGATACTTTTTTGAGGCGATATGTATTGATATATCGATACATAAATCCGACTATCGGTATTCCATACTTTTTGAAAAAAATTCATAGTAATATATTTACAATTTCAAATAGCAAGCCAGTTTTCGCGCGCTTTGTTGTACCAACGAATCAGCGCGTGCAGCTGAGAGGGCACTGTGTATAAAACCGCGCTGCCACTTGCTTCCCCAGCTCAGTCAGCTAGTAGATGTTGTGTATGAATCATCTTTAGCTAGTCTAGCTGTACAGAGCACTCTGCCGTGCCTTGCCTGATGAGTACTAGGTAAATTTGATACAATTTTGTAATAGTGCTCATGTCCCATACACTCTTAATTTTTTTTTCATTGTTTTTATCGCGTTTTAGGAAGTTATAGATATTTTTCCGATATATCGATAAATTTCCTTCGATATTATTTAATTAGTATATATAGTACTTTTGCAAATACCCGATATAAAAAGTATCGATACTTTTCTATACAGTACATCGCCGATCCCTAATTTCTAGTATAAAAACGTATCAAATTATTGGAAATTTTATTATTTTTTATAAAATTATATTGTACTTTAAAAGAAAAATTGATTCAATAAATTAAAATTTTTATCTGCCAAAAGTTGAAAATTAGCAGAACAAAATACTCTATAGTCTATACCATAAGAAGGACACGCTCGGCCAATTTGAGTATTTAGATACTAAAATTACTGTTTAACATTAAATTAAATTATTTTTTACTCACAAATTCTTCTCTTTTTTTATCATTCTTTATATAAATTTAAATTTATGTATAAAAAATCGACTATTTATCGACTATATGCACCAAAAATCATCGACTATATAGTCGACTATTTTGTCAAAATGATCGACTATTTTTGCGCTCTCTAATAATAATAATTAATGAATTACATAATAAAATATGATTGCTCACTTGCAATACTTAAGGGTAAATCAGTAAACATCCCTTATAAACCAGTATACCTCTCTCTCTTTCTTGTTTTATTTTAAGATTATTTCCAAATAATTATAAAACTTAAAAGTGTGCTGTGCTAAAACACCCAAAGACTGAGGTCACAGTCACAGATAGTCATGACTGCAATGATGCACATACCTGTCCAGGGTCAGTGGGCTTGGAGTCCGTCAATCCTCTGTTCCTCATGGAGGTTGGACGTAACAGGTACAACACAAGAGCGATCACCATCCAGCACATCATCATCATCACGAGGCTGTTGTCTGAGCCGCCAGCACGCTCACTGCCCGGCACACTGGGGACTGAAGCATGTGTCGCATATTAATACAAATACACAGAGCATATTTGTACAGCACGCTACAACCAAGTCCTAACTAAAATAGTGAGTTACTTAAATTGCTGCCTGCTTTTGTAACCCTGAATCTGTTTTCATTCATTGAAATTTTCTGGTCATATATGTCTATAACAGACTTTAAAAATTTAGATTCTGTTAAGTCTTGGTACCTAAAACGGGTACTTTGACTATCAAAATTTACATCGTCAAGGCTGATTTATGAGCTAGCAGGGGAGGAGTTATTTGTAATGGAACTACAATTGAAATTTAAACTATTAAAAACAGATAATTACATTAAGGGCTGTAAGCTGCAACCTCTAGTTAAACCTTAGTTATCTTTTTTTGATTGTTGCAACAATCAAAATAACAACTTAACTACGGTTTAACTAGTTAGTTAGCGTTGCAGCTTATGGGGGTAAATTTGTTAAGGATAGATTAAGTAAAACTGAAGATATCAGCCTGGCCTTCTATAATACCCCTGCATTTAATAATAATGGGTGGAAAGGCCCAAATGCACCGTTATGTGGTGCATGGTTTCCACCATGTAATCTGTCAGATTAAAGAATATCACGAGTGTAATGATAAATGTGTATGTTTGTTATGTGGTGGCCTATGTACATACTAGGTACCACTTACTTCATTGTCCATTTCGGACCCTATCATTAAGTCAATATGCAAAAATGTAGATTTATAGAGTGCAATGTAAATATATATGTATAAGTACACCTTGGTGTTTAATAAATAAAATAATATAAATAGTTTTTCTTGTGATCGTCTCATGGTTTTCTGTAATTAAACTCGCCAACTATCAATACAATATCTGACATATTCAATGAATGCAGTGTGTTATTTTGTAATTACATCAAGTGATGTAGCTAAATATTTGAAAATAATAATACAGTTACAATAAAAAACATAATATTACCTTCATTGAGGCACTCATTATCTGTGCAGTAAGCTTGGGACTGACGCAACTGAAAAATTAAAATAATAATAATAATAATAATTTTTTATGTTACAGTAGTTTTATATGCATACAGGTTTTATATTATAATATACATAGTCACGCTTCAAAAAATTTCCCTTCATTATACTGATATGGAAAAAATAATAATTTCGTTACAATACGTACCAGTGATAATAGACGTCTCATTGCCATTTCATGACTCCACATGCACTCGCAAGGGTCAAATCCACCGTCGTCACCCATCCTCAAACAATGTATGTATATAACTGCGTTCTCTACAAATCTAAAATTAAAACAATAACATGTTCAATGAACTAATATTCAATCACGCGCTGACTGAAAACAACGGATGTTCATCACAGAAGAAAAAAAAAATCAAGGTCTAAAATATTATAAGTTTATGTAGGCTTACGAATTCCAATAAACTAATAAATAACTAAGTTAAAATTAATGAAATTCACTATAGTTAAAGTAACTTAATATTAATTTATTTGTGGATAAAACTAATATGCGAGTAAAAGCATTAAAATAAGAGAAATTTGAAAAATGTGGGTCGAAATCAGAAAGTTTATAGGCACCGAACATCTCGAAGATTTTGGCCAAGAAAGGGAGAAACAATATGGAGTTTATTGATTTTTTTACACTGTCTAAATATTAAATTACTTCACTTACCTGAAAAAACACACTCAGCTTCTCTAAAACACGTATATAAATGAGGAAATGTAATTAAAATTAACAAAGGGTACGTGGAAGTTCCCCAGCTGACTGCAGTTCCTAAACAAAACACGAAAGTAACCAATCCCAGCACGAGTTCTGTACTGTGATGTCAGAGATGTAAATAAAAATATTTATCTTTTTTTATAGTTTTCAAGTCATTAGTTAAAAATGTTAAAGCTTAATAATCAAAGTAATAAATTTTTAAATCATATTACTGAACTTATTTATCGTTATTTATGCTAATATTAAATTAATGTTAATAAAATGATTTTGGACAAAATCAAAGCCGAAGTAACTTTTCGGAAATTATCGGCAACTTTCGTTCCAAACGCGGAATAACGTCATGTTATTTCAAACGCTGAAATATTGCAGTCATATCGGTATTCATTATTATTTAATTATTTACAAGATTTTTTTATTACCA